>JAXGGA010001285.1:0-159450 GCA_038373865.1 Uloborus plumipes
TGCTTTCCTGGCCACCATACTCTCCTGACTTGCCACCAATCGAACATGTGTGGGACGTGATTGGACGCCGTTTGCAGAACCTGTTACTGCCTCGTTCAGAGGACGAACTGTGGCAAATGATTGAAAGGGAATGGAGTGCCATCCCTCAGGACACCATCCGCAGGCTTATTGACGCCATGCCTAGACGTGTTTCTTCGTGCATCGCTGTCCGCGGTGGTCCTACTTCTTACTGAGCCGACGCCGTCCTCGCTCTAAATTTTGCTTATTTATTTTGAAATTAATATCACTTATTGTTCCATGCTGTCTCTGTCTTCTTACCAAATTTCATCAATTTCTGACCACTCCTTCTTGGTGTTGCATTTTCAATGTCGAGCAGTGTATTATTCTAGACTTGGTTTATATAGATTTTTTAAAAAAATCTGAATATAGTAGTAGTTTTGACATTTTCGGCATATGTTTCGTTGGTTTCAAAGTTAGATATTTTCAGTTTTTAACTGTTTAATATTTCATTGTTGAATTAGTAACAAGCGCTTGGCCTTTTTGTGACGTTTAAAATGTTTAGTTTTCATTGCTATTTTTCTTTTAAATTTTAGCAGGGGTACTATCTATATATATAAAAGAAAGTCGTGTTAGTTACACTACTTATAACTCAAGAACGGCTGTACCGATATGGCTAAAAATTGGTGGGTAGGTAGCTTAGAGCCAGGAGACGGACATAGGCTATAATTTATGTGTGTCAGTTACATAAATAGAAAAACTGTCTTATTGACTAAGCCTTTTTACTACGCCTTTTTTGACACCTACATGGCTGAGCGACATAAAGCACACGTTCTGGCAGCTACCGGTGCGCAGTAAACAGGTTGTAAGTTAGCGGGGCGTTGAGTGTTATTTGACTTTTTCGTGAAATAAATTATAAACAAACACGTTACTTCCCTTGACATTTATATGTGATAAGCTGTCAGAAACGATTGCTAATTCCTAGGATCCCGATAATCCCAACCGATATGCCGTTTGAATTTAAAAGACTTCAATTTCCGATCCGTCTTGCATTTGTCATGACCTTTAACAAATCACAAGGCCAATCCTTAAAAGTTTGTGGTTTTGAATCCAGAATATCACCGTTTCTCCCATGGTCAATCATATGTGGCATGTTTACGGGTCGGAAGACCATCTGTGTTGTTTCTTTTTGCGCCTGATAATAAAACAAAAAATGTTGTGCAACACAAGGTACTTTAGTGAAGAGCAACCTATGTACTAAAATACAGAAACAATAATGAATGATTAATGTAGGTACTTAATTTTTTTTTGCATTTTCTAATAATAAAAATCTTAATAAATTCAAAATTTTCTTATTTATTGCCTTTAAGGCGAAACAGAGTTCGCCGGGTCAGTTAGTAATTGAATATTGTTAAGAAATAAGTATCTGAACAAGAGGAAACAAAATTCTGACAGTCAAATTTCAAACAATATTTCATTTTCACACGTTTCTGAGGCAAGGGAAAAACCCTCTTTTTAACGAGAAAAGTAAAAGGTATAAAGTAAATTTTATTTACTTTTTGCTACAGAAGGCGGATGTTTTCCTTTTAAAAGTGCTGCACATTCGTTTATGTCAAAAAAAAAAGAAGCAGGAACATTTTTAAGCCAGTGTTTAACGCACTTTTAAATGAAAACATTAAAGTTAATGTTTAATTATCTAACATTTTTAATCTTTCACTTTGAGTCCAGAGTGGAATCAGTTATAAATCGGGATGCATGCGTGGTTCGATTGCACAATGATAAATTCTTCTCTCTCAAAAATGAAAAAAAAAAAAAAAATCAAACGCGTTTTATCTCGACTGCTTTTGTAACATCAAAACAAGAAATTATCGGCACACCTTAATGGCGTCATCAAAGGAAAGAGAAATTATGAGTCGATTGGCTTTTTCAAAAGCAGTTTCTTTTCGGCATGATTTGATTGGCTTCGATTATTCTTCCATTTTCCATAAAATGCCATCTTCGCCATCTAGCGCAGATAAGTCATTGATATTTTACATGTTATTCATCTAGCGACTTTCGCTTTTTAGTGCGCTCTTGAGAAGAATTTATTGCAGAGGCAGTCAACAAACCGTGAACGAGTGGTTCGATTGCTAAACTGAATGATTGAACCACATTTTTTCCCCTTTGACATGATATGGTTCGTAGATCATTTATGAGCGTCGTGAAGAAATTCTATCAGAAGCTAAATCTTCTTTTTTTCTTCGTGTGTCTTGATAGTGCCATTTCACGAAAACGCCGCCATCTTGTCCCACACGTGACGATCATACATTTAATTGAAAAGTAGTAATTTTAAAAGGTAATGGACAAAGTTTTTGCCTAAGTCTCAAACCGGTTTGTCATTTCTTAACCAAAAAGTTTTCGTTCATTACACTTTAAAATACCTTCTTTTGTACGAAATACATGAGCTTTACGGAAACTGTTAAAATTACAGGTTGCACAAGGTATTTTTACGGGTGAAAAGTTGTAGCACCAGCTGCACCTCCTTAAGTGTACCACTTAACTCTCTATGGCACCCTTGACGGTGTCATTTGACTCCTTGTAGCACCTTATGGTTGACTTATGACACCCCATGGTTGATACTTGGAACCCCAAGGTGCCAGAAGGAACCAAATGGCAACTTCAAAGGTGCCATAGGGAGCCAAGTGGCGCCTTCAATGGGTGCCGCTGGTACTACAACTTTTTACCCTCACAGGTGCTTTGAGCAACCTGTAGTTTTAACAGTGTACGGGAAAAGATGTGGGCTTTCTCGTGGAATTTCCCGATATATGAACATATACGTAGTTTTTTACGAGAGCTCTCTGTGCACCAGAGGCGGATACAAGGAAGGGGCGATGGGGTGATCGCCCTTCCCTTGAGGGATTCTTCTCCAGGAGTTTTTCGACTTTAAAGTTCTAAAAAGGCAATTTTAGATGATCTTCCATGATACTTTGATAAGTGGTTGAGATTCGGGGTTGTGATCTGGATTTTTTTCGAAATTGAAGACCGATACATGTGTTAACCAGTATATAACGTTGAAAAAAGTTGAGGGGGGGGGGGTTGGCAAGTAGAAAGAAAAAACAACCGTCCCTCTCTTGGAGAATTTCTGGATCCGCCCTTGCTGTGCACAATCTTCAACGCTGTTTCACTTTTTTCTAAGACAAAAAGAAATAATATCCTATCAAGACCAGCAAATGCTGGTGACCTTAACCAGAGCTAGACAATGACACATAGGATACAGACCCAGGGCACCAAAATGAGGGGGGACACCAAATCTCTTGCTAGCGTTTTCTGAAAACGAAGTAATTTCATACCGCAATACGGCAAGATGCCGTAGTTTCACCGTGAAAGAGGAGAGGGGTGATCCTCCCCGAGAGAGGTGATATCCAAAATGGCATATAAGTGTCATACATAATGACAAGTTTTTCATAATCATTGATACTTTGCTAAGATAGCATTAGGAAAAAAAATATTTAAGAGCTTTTTGCGTCTCTTCATCTTTACAGAATTTCCCTTTCATGTTAAGTTCAATTGTTTGTTTGTTTATTTTCTTTTAATTTTATCCTTCCCCAAAATAAATGCATACCTATCACCATTTCAATTATTACAGAAAAGACATTGTTCAGTGCAAATTTAGGAAATAACACCCTGGGTAGATTAAAAACCTCAACCTCGACATTATCACGTGAAGACAATTCTCAAAGTAAGCGCGTTTCACCGCTTGACCGTTGCGACACGTCTTGGCTACGGTTATGAGAGTTAATGAGTTCTGCGATGATGCTTGTTTTATGCACTTTGAATTCTACCTTAAGTTTTTGAGTAGTTTTGACCCTAGGTGTGAACGTTAAACAAGCATTAACACCAACAATTTCCGTAAAATTGGCACAACTTGCTCCAGAACTTGTCTTACGTTACACAGATTAGCAATGACAACCTTATTTTTTTACGCGTTAGTACGTTTTGTATCAGTTATTAAGCTTTGCGTTTCTTAGAATCACATTGAAGCGTGTACAGTAAATAAAATGGTTATTCCACCTTCGCGCAAGGATCAAATCAAGCTAAATGTTTCCTAGCATTTTTATTTATATATACTTTATTTAGAGTTAAAAGGTACCTGTTGAAAGTACTTTACTTGTGTGATTTGTTTTTTTTTTTTTCAAGTGTATTTTTAACTTGTTATTTATTTATTATTTTTGAAATAAAGCTCATTTGTAGGGTGTAGGTTGTTTTGTAAGAAAGACATAAAATATAACTAGCACAACTCTTTTTGAAAAAATTGCCATATTTACTTTTACATAATATTTAGAAAGGTGAATCAGAGGAAAATGTTGCAGGAGTTACACAGAAATCACTTGCTATTTATTGAAACTAAACTTATCTTACGAAATATTGAATTAATCATTTTACATGGGGACATTGCACATTAACTCGAAATGGTCATCATGCCAGAGGGAGGACAAAATATGACAGTTACATGCAATACTAATCAACTAAACTAATGCAGCAATTTATCTCTTCATTATGTTTTAAAATAGAAGCTTGCAGATACAAATTGATTTATAAAAGCCATTCGAGAAGGTAATTAATTTCTCGCTAATTTTCGATCAAAAGGCAGAATAATGGCTTGTTTCATGATTTTAGATATCAATTAAATTTTAGAGCACAAATAAGTCAGAGATGTAATTAACAACATTATTTGCGTTTCTGTAGCTTCATCGTTTACAGAATCTCTAGAGTAATTTCCCGCAAATGACGCGTAATTGCCTATGTTAAACATATTAGTTTGATTAATTGTTGAGATTTATCATGTTTTCTTGCATTAAAGCCTAAAATGCTTTCAATTTAGTGAAATCTCATTAAGAAGCCTAATGAACAGGTTTGATAATCAGTTGAAAATGGTAGGAGTTTTTGACGAGTCTTTCAACATTCATAAACTCAATGTCAAATGTATCAGGTAAATTGGGGGAATTTTTCGATACTTGTAGCACAATATTTTCGAGAATGTTAGCGATGTTCTATTTGGTGCGTCATGTAGGGGAATGTGGGGCAAAGTGAAAATATTTTCAGTGTGCAGCGCCACCTATCTAGCTGTATTTTAATTAAGTTCCTGGACTAACAGTTGATTCTTGTCAAAAAATAAGTAGCTCCAAAGATCAACAAATAAATAAATAAATAAATAAATAAATAAATAAATATATATATATATATATATATATATATATATATATATATATATATGCAAACCATTTTCAAAAATATCTCTTGTTATTATAAAACGATAAAATTTTTGTAATTATCATTTAAACTATTAATTGCGATCTACTGGTGTCCAGTGGCAGACCTTATTACATTTATATTAGACATTTTTTTGATTTTTAATGTTTAATGTTATTTGTCAAAGTACGTGGGGCAAAGTGAAATGCATCATTTCGTTTACTTATTCATTCATTTATCAATTCACGTATGTATTTCTTCATTTATTAATTTATTTACATTCTTTTATGTTCGCATTTTTCATATATTCTCTCATTTTCTTATATATTCTCTCTTTTATTCACTCATTAATTTTTTCTCACATATTAATTTATTTACTTATTCGTTTATTTTTTATTAATAGTTTTTTTTTTTTTTTTTGTTTACTTAACTACTCATTTGATGAAAACTACTGTTAATAGTCGAATAGAAAATTTTTCCTAATAAAAATATTTTGTTTTTCACTTTGCCCCATGATTTTTTGAGGTGAAAAATTTCCAATTTTTTTTGAAAGTACAAAATAACTGCCAAAGATGAAAAATAATATTTCAAAGAAAGTTTCATTACAAAATAAATTATTCCTTCTTTATGTACAATAATTTTTAAAACAAATTTATCATTTGTTCCTTTTGAAGCAGGTAAGTTAACTACACTGGCGGAAAAAAAAATCCCAATACCAAGAAAGACTTGTGTTACATAAACGAAAGTACCTAGCGACCGAGCCCCGCTCGGTTAAAAAAAAAAAAGAGAAAGATTTGTAAAACTTTTTTTCTAAAGTTCGAAGTACTTATTTAGATAAACTTGAAAAGCATTTTTAAGCCCTTGGTTGAAATTACGCATCTAAACCAGCAGTAATTTATTAAAAAAAAACACAACCTTAGTTGGACAAGACATCATTACAAAATTATTTAAACGATGCGCACTGTAAAATCCATAGACGGGGCCATGGTGGCCTAAGGCCCCTATATAGACTAGCCGGCGCATCAAGATTAAGTTTCACCACTTTGGATCCAGCGCGTGCTTGAGTGTTTAAGTGGTTGTCTTTTCTGGCCAGTAATCGCGTTTTGGTAATTTTTCAGTGGGAGCAATGATTAGCGGCACGTGGATTTGGCAAAGATTAGCAATGCGCCAAAACTATTTTCTGGTAATCCCACACTACAATAATGAAAAATTGGAAGTAAAAGTGAATGAATTGGATCCAAAGTGGTCGAACTTAAGCTTGATGAGTCGGCCTGTCTATATAACGGCTCTATGGTGGCCTAAAGGTAGAACATTCTCCTCGTAAGCAAGTGGTCGGGGGCTCGAGTCCCGCCGCCAAGTGCCCATGGATGTTATTTCAACCTCTCATTGCCGTAAATCTATCCTGTGCTTGTCAGGAGGCAAGGAGCATAGTAAGCAGTTTTCATGTATGTCGAAGCTGATAGCTTCTGTATAAAAAAATCCATAGACATTGGAAACGCTCCGCTCGCTATACCAGCGAGCCTGCGTACCTCCTATGCTATACCTGCTAGTATAGCGAGCAAGTGCGCGAGCGTTTCCAATGTCTATGGTAAAATCACACCACAATAACTTTATTTTGATCGAGTTCTTTAACATTTCAAAAACAATAACAATCCTAACGTTGCCAAAACTGCAAAATACCATAAAAATTTAAATTTACACCGATGTGATTACATATGAAAATTTAAATTTACACCGATGTGATTACATATGAAAACCATTGTTGTAACAAAACGTGGTTGCCATGAAACAGTAACAATAAAAGTGACATTTGGCACCTGTATGACATAATGTATGCACGTTTTCAGGCTTGCCTTCAAATTTTTGGAGGTTACACCCTCCATTAAATTAACATCATTTTACATTTGCACAGCATTTTCTTGAACTTAAATTAGCCAATGATCTTGTACATTTAATCAATTAAACATGTTAACTAGACAATTGCATTACCCAAATTTCAACCCAAATTTCATTACTCTATAGTAATTTTTTCTTGGTGTTGGTATTTTTTTCCCGCCAGTGTATTTCCCTTTGCTCCACATTCCCCCACTTTTTTACTCTGTACCTCAGAACCAGACTAACGTAAGTCCATTTTCGTCATTTTTCAGTAGAGGGGAAAAACGATGTATTCGACAATCGTTTTTCCCCGCTACCGAAAAATGACGAAAATGGACTTACGTTAGTCTGGTTCTGAGGTACAGAACTAACAGAAGCAAATTGGAGTCGTGGTGGTCCTGGATCCTGACGTTATCGATAATCGAAGAGAAATTATCTGCGTCTTGGTCTTAGCTAATTGGCTTGGATTATATAGGGCTAGGCCGATCAGGGAGGGGATTTTAAATATTTATTATTGCATTATTGCAAATGAGCTTGCAATCTGATTGGAATGAAATAGGTGTCAATCGCCATAGAATATCATGGATTATATTACAATTTTTTTTTTAAAAAATATGGGAGAGAAGCAATTTTTAGTAATTTTTTTGAAAAATTGCTCAATCGTAGCTTTTAGTGATTTTAGATGCAATGAAAAAAAAAAAAAAAAAGAAATTGTAACGATGCTCTTCCACTCGATAGCAGTTCAGCTAACGTGTCAGATTAAATTCGTCGTAGAGGAAATTTTGTAATCGAACTTTTCAAGAATCTTCTTCAATAAATTAATTTTAGTTTTCTAATACCATTAACAAAACCTTTTTTTGAAATATAAAGTATGCTTGCTTTGCAATGCATTTATTTTTAAAATTATGTGATAATAGAAAAATAATTATTACCTATTTTTAATTTTTATTTTTATGACTTCTTCTAATTCCGAAATACAAAAGTATACATTAATCCTAACTGACAGATATCGTCATTTTTTAGGAGATAATTTTACTTAAGTAATTATGAGAACAATATTTTAATATTGTTTATCCCTTTATGTCCCAAATTACCTTAACAATGAATTTTTAGGTATTTTTTTGTTTTTTTTTAGTTGAAAATACATCAAACAACATCTATACCAAGTATAAAATTGAAATTCAGTAGGATCTAAGGCCCCCTATGGCTTAGGGCCTCTAATAAAACTGTTTAAGATTGCAGGTACCATCTGCTGGCCTGTCAGGAAAGTACAGGGAGTTGTACTTACCCAGGTAGCACAAATAACCTTTAAACGCTTTATAAACGTTTTTAAGCGGTTGTTACAACGTTAATAACCATTTTACAACCTTTAAAAAACAAAGTGTGCTACTTGGGTAAAAGCTTCAGAATGATTCAGTATGTAATATTCATAACACTAAATAAATGAAAGCGGGACTTCTGAGACCCGACGGGACATAAATTGTTAATGCAATGTAAACAATGAGGTTATTTATTTGGAATGCAGTGATAGTATTATTTTACATGTAAGTAAAACATCAATGAACTAATCGATACATTTTTATTTAAATATCTTTGCATAGGTAAATTCAGTTACACACTACCATTTAAAGAAAAGTTCGTTTCATTACAATAATTTCCATATCAGTTAGTACTGATACGGCGAAAATAATTATTACGAATTATTCAAATTTTACTTTTAACTGTCTTTTCTTCATAAACATAGCTGAAACGAAAAGCATAAATGAGCGAAACAAATGACGTGTCAGTTACAGTTGTGACCAACTTCGGGAACTTCTTTGCCAGCTAACCCATGTATTTCCCCCGAAACTTTAGTGAAAACGACATCTGTCGCGATTGTGACAATTAATTCAAGACTAGACATTGTTGTCAGGGCATGGATACCATTCCCCGTTTCCAAACAGTAATAAATTTTGCTTGGTGTTTCGTTTATAACAGCATTACAGGACAATAGTTTTTTATATCAAGGGTTGTATCATCCTGTATCGTAACTGGCAGAAGGAAATAAAGTTTATTTTATGAATACGGAGGTTTTGACAGTTCAGTTTTGATTCCAGTTGTTGGGCTCAAAAAGAGTTGTTTCACAAAAGCAATAGAATTGCAAAGAAAATATTTACTTAAAAATATACCCGTATAATTATTTGTTAAAATAATTTTACAAAATAAATTTTGGAGAAAAGTGACAGTCGTTCTTATACTTAATGGAAATATAGACACGGGATCAGAATTTTATCTTTGACACGTTTCCTGAACTTATTTGTTATAAATATTTAAGGAGTTAGTTGATATGACTTTTTAACTATTGCTGGCATATTCCGGTAAAGTCTCTAGCGAAGTGCCAAAATAAGTTGCTTTGGAATCTTTTAACTTTTTTTTTTCTATTTTTGTCTTCTTTAAAGTTTAATATTTTAGTTTATTTAAGAAGGGAAAAGGTTTTTAGACGATGTACAGAGCTCTATTTCGTAAAGATACACACATGAAAACTAATACACACACTATGCACTGCAAAAAAAAAGCTGTTGTTTTTACAGTATATTAATGGCAGCAGAGGTTCTAGTTTAAAACTGTAAAAGTACAGTAATAAACTGTAAAATTAGCAAGTTTACCATAAAATTAGCTGTATTATACTGCAAAAATAACAATATAATACCGGCAGCAAAGGTTCCATTGAAAACTAAAATGCATTTTAATAAACTGTAAAATTAGCAATTTTACAGTTTTTTGCTGTAAGCTAGCAATTTTACAGTCTACTACTGCAAAATTAGCAATTTTACAGTTTTTTGCTGTACGCTAGCAATTTTACAGTCTACTACTGTAAAATTAGCAATTTTACAGTTTTTTGCTGTAAGCTAGCAATTTTACAGTCTACTACTGTAAAATTAGCAATTTTACAGTTTTTTGCAGTAAGTTAGCAATTTTACAGTTTTTTGCAGTAAGTTAGCAATTTTACAGTCTACTACTGCAAAATTAGCAATTTTACAGTTTTTTGCTGTAAGCTAGCAATTTTACAGTCTACTACTGTAAAATTAGCAATTTTACAGTCTACTACTGTAAAATCAGCAATTTTACAGTCTACTACTGCAATATTAGCAATTTTACAGTATTTTGCTGTAAGTTAGCAATTTTACAGTCTACTAGTATAAAATTAGCAATTTTACAATTTATCACTGTAAAATTATTGTAAAATTAGTGGTATTATACTATAAACACAACATATATTTTTTGCAGTGTGGTTTCAGTTCAAGAAAGATGAACTATGCGTCGAGGTCTGAAAAGGAGTCACAGAAATTTATCTTGAGGTAGATAGATAGATAAAAAATGTTAGAAAAATTTATTTACACACAAATATATTGTTGATTAAGTTCTTTAGACAAAATACTCATTAATAAAATAGAAAATTTACTGAAATATATACATATATGTCTGTCTGTGTCCTTTACAAATTTTATTTCTGCGTAATATTTTTTTATGTTTATTACTTTCGCCGACTCTTTTTTTATTCTTTTAAATTTATTTCTAATAATTATGAGTATGATCGATGAAGTCTTTATTTGTTCAAAATCCCGAAATAATAAATTGAATGTATTGAAAGTATGTCTGTTTAAAACTTATTCACTTATTTATAGGTACAATATAGTACCATTGGACTCGCTTGAGCTTTATAAGCATTAAAGCACTTTAAAATTAAATTTTGAGAATAAATAATACTCTTTGAAAATAATAAGTACATTAATTAATAGTATCATAGCGATAGCATGATACTCTTAATCTAAGCCAAATGTAATGTTTTAGAGGTTCTAAAATTTGTTCGGTACCTAAAACTGAAAAGAAGATTTTCAATTGATTTGTAAAATTTAGATATATGCAACAGTGCTCGGAAATAAGTTAAACATTTAGCTAAAATGTATAGCTTAAAACATTTTCTGTGTACTGAAAAAGTTAGCATGTTCGTTTAGTGCATCAATAGTATAGTTTTAATTTATACTTATCGTTCTTCACAACAGTGTAACTAATAAGATTTATTATTTATGATGAGACTGCAAAAAGTTTGAAAACTAATGCCTTTTTAAGAGAAATATTCAAATAGTTTCGAAAATGTTTTAGAAAAACCATCATTAGGGCCACCATTAGGGAATACTTTCCAAACTAAGCGTTTAATGACAGTCGGAGCAGGTTAATTGTACATGCGATTAAAAAACGCCACTGTCACTTCTTGAAAGCCTTTCTCGGTTGTCGTTCCGTCATGGCATTTAAAGATCGTTTTCGATTGGCATTTAGAATATCTTCTGCTACTTTGTGTAATTGCTTAGAGATGCATTTTGCATTAGGCACTCTAGAAACAAGTAACATGCTTTTAAAGGGAAAGGTTTACTGTAACATAAGCCTCTTATGTGATATAAATAACAAATGGTTGCGCTAATAATGGGGTGAATGGTTGGATGTTTTTTTTCCTTGCAATCTTGTGGAACAATATACAGGGTGTTTCAGAATTCGACGGTAAAAATTTAAGGGGAGATACTACGCACCAGGACAAATAATATGACATAAAAAAGTGGGGGTCCAAAATGATTTCCTACGAAGATAGGGGCGGTTAAAGTTTAGGGTCAAAAATTTCAACGATTTATAAAACACGGAAAAATTGATCGATTCTTTCGCCGTTTTCACTAAAAATATTCTTAATAGATGTTCTTTCTCGAAAAAAATTGATGAAGATTAATTTCAAAAATTGTCGACAGAGGGCGCTTTAGACTTTGGAGCTAAAAACAACTACTTTTTACCGTTTTTTCTTTTTTTGTATTTTCGTAACAGATTCCGAAAGTTTAAACTCAAACTTAAATTTTGAGCCCAAAATATTAACTTATTTCGGGTATTTAGTAGCAAAAAATTAGGACCAAACGTAAAAAGTCGTGATTTTCAGGTTTGAAACTTGCCGTTTCGTGTAAAAAAATTTTGCGGATTTTTTTTTTTTTTTTTTAAGTTTTGAAAGTGTGCATCTGATTTTATTTTCGCATTATTAGTGTCGCCAGATAATTTTATTATTTTTTTACACGAAACGGCAAGTTTCAAACCAGAAAAACACGATTTTTTACGTTTGGTCGAATTCTGAAACACCCTGTATAAATGGCAGCTAGAATAATTTTCAGGTAATCGTTCTGTCATATCACTACCACCTTCGGTGAACAATTGGTTCGCCTCAGTGCAAGTCCACCTCCTCCTCCCCCCCCCACACATACACTGCAAAAAATAGATGTTTCTACTGTATAATACAGCTAATTTTATAGTATAATAAACTGTGAAATTGATAATCTTACACTAATAAACGCAAAATTATTGCTTCAGAGTAATAAACTGTAAGATTGCTAGTTTTACAGTTTATTACTGTGTATTTCAGTCTTAAACTGGAACCTTTGCTGCCATTATTAGACTGTTGTTTTTACAGTATAATGTAGCTAATTTTGTGGTAATAAATCATAAAATTGGCTGTATACAGTAGTAAAATGTAAAATTGCTAGTTTTAGTTTATTACTGTGCATTTTACAGTTTCAAACTGGAACCTCTGCTGCCAATATAATACTGAGAAAACACCAGTTTTTCTTTTGTAGTGTAGGTTGAGGATTAAATATAAAAACAAAAACTGAATAATAGTTCTACAGTCGAACCTCGTTTATTCAAACACTCTTAAAACGAATAACTGCTAAAACGAAATGCATATCCGATCACCGCTTTGTTGTTTGGGGTTGAGTTTTCTTCAGAAAAGACTAACTATGGTTAAAACATATTGATTCTAAAAGTCTCTTGGAGTAGACGGTGTTATATTCAGGATGAATATGACCGATTAAGCAAAACTAGAACCAATGCTGTGACATGCCTTTTTTGCCTTAACTGTAGCAAAAACTAATACAGGGTGATCCCAGTTAAGTGTTTTAGAGCTTCTAGTAGGGGGTAGGGTGCATTCAGACGACTTAAAATCATGTAGTAACGCGGGGTCAGAAATGCTTCGTAAAGCGGTAGTGAGCACAGAACCACCAGAAAGGAAAGAGATGAAAGTGAAAATTTCTCTTAATAATACATGTAAAAAAAGCAAAATATATATGCGTTAAAGTAAGTGTTTGAAATGTTTCCCACCTGTTATAATGCACACCGCGCATCTTAGGCTTATGGGACTCCGAACAGTCTGGAATGCTCCACGGCATACCTCGAACTTCACGAAGTTGGAAAGACTTTCAACCCCTCATTGCTACATGATTTCAAGTCGTCAAGGTGAACCCATTGCGCTATGACACTAAGAGAAGAGAAAACTTCCAAATTTCAACATTGAAGCTCACGCACGGTTAAAAAAATTCCTGAAATTTTACGGTAAAAGTTACTGGCAAACATGTTGCCAGTAACTTTTACCGTAAAATCCTATTTTACTGTAAAATTTTATGGTAGAAAAAAGTTAGCGTTAAAAAGCGCAAGATGCGAGCAGTTAGGATCGAACCCGAGACGCTGGTAATCGCATTTCACATCCTTATCCATTATATTGAATAGAACACATGTGGCGAACAGAAATTGAGTGTTAACTGCTTCGCACAGTAAATCACGTGGTTTTTTGATTGGTGCTGAAATCGTTTATTTTTTTTTTTTTTACAATTTACTGTAAATATATTCTGTACTGTAAATGCTACATTTTACAATACTTTTTACCGTCAAAGTTTCCTGAATTTTTGACAATGCGGTCTGAATTTCCTGAGAGTTAAGAAAAACGTTTCTCATAATAATAAAATCTTGTTTAATAGGAAAAGAACGCTTCTTTTTTCATCACTAAGGGCCCTACTCCACATCAGCCATCACCAAAACCGAACGCAGAAACCGAAAATCTGGGTACTTCCATAGGAACACCATTTAATTCATTTTACGTTTCTGCTTTATTTTTCTGCTTTACGTCAATGTGGAGTAGGGCCCTAACATAGCATGTCATGGACTCGAAAAATGCGTAGCAAAACGCTTTTATAAACGAATCTTGAGTTTAAATGCGAAAAGAGCAATCCTTTTGCCATACTCGCTTGGGCAAAAAACGGACCGCCGAGTTCGCTCTCCTTTTAGTGTTTAGAGCTCAATAGGCGCATTCTATCCCTATCAGAAACTCTGAAACTCCTAACTGGGACACTCTTACTGCAAAAAAACTGTTGTTTTTATAGTATAGGGGAAGACCGCCTATATTGGACCACTGCTTAAATTGGACCTCGGGCCTAAAATCTAGTACAGAGATCTATGATACACTTTAACGGTAGAAATATAAAGTTTTAGGAATAAAATCAATGTGTATGAAGTTTCACCAGTCTGCGAACTGCGTAGCGTGAGTTACGGCATGATTTATGTTGAAAACGTGTAAAATCTTATTTTGCGGACTTGTACTTAGTAAGATAGTACTAAAACTTGTAAGCTGAGATAAACTGCTGTTATAGCATTATAATCTGTGTTTAATAGGGATAACATCTATGTATTTACATGCGCGATTGTGATATTTTTTGACAGAGAAATAAGCTGAAGAATAAAAAATGGCATGTTTTCCTTTATTGGACCGAAAAAATTTTCCTATATTGGACCAGTGGTCCAATTTAAGAATATGATTTTAAGCAAGACTTTTTGTTAAGTTTAGCATAAAGTAAGTGACTCATCTGATTTAATAGCGTAGTTTAGATTATTTTAAGCATACTTTAACACCTATTCACGATATTCATTTTTTATCAAGCACATTTTCGAGTAGCAGCTAATTTTAAAAATGTATGTTTTTTTTTTTCTCTTTTTCCATTAGACTGCAGTTTCAGGTTGTTAAACATAGCTATTAGTTTAAGTAAAATTTATGCTGGTTTACCGAAAAAGAAAATATGAAATTCTTCGATTTGTTCAAAAAGATTTTTAAAAGAAACAATTGAAGGGTCAGGGGGAAAAACCACGGTAGTCCACTTTTTGTTGAATTTAAACTGATGCTACCACCTGTTAGAAAAATAAGTGTAATTTCGTTTAGTATATGCAATATTCGTGAAAAAACACTGTAGTCCATGTATTATTGTCATTTTAGAACAAGTATACTGGGGAAGTTTATGAGTTCGTAAAGTTTAAATTTCGTTTTTCTCAAAATCAATCAAACGTGACTACCGTGGTTTTTCCCCCTGACCCTTCAATTTATATGCTACTAAAATGTTCAACGTAGATGAAGCCGGTCTTTTCACTAACTAAAAGCCTCAAAATATATTGACGTAGAAAGGTAAACACCAGTTTGGAGCAGTAAGTATACATAAATGAGAGAACATCCAATGAGATCCATTTCCCAATATCGAACAGGACTCTTATGAATAAACCGCAGTCAAGGCCAGGGCAAATGCTGTAAGTAGATTCTAAAGAACAGGAGTTTGGCCTGTTAATTGACATATGTTTAATGACATTGAATTGGCTGCATCAGAGTTAGCAGTAAGTTGTCTAGATAAAAATACTCAAAGTGAAGAGGCTACATAATCGGTGTAAGTTGTACTATTGTACACTATGCACAAGAATTAGCTATGATTTAAATTATTACAAGCTCTACAGAATCAGCGGATAGTTCTCATTAAACAAATACATAGCTCTCAATAGTGTAAGTTGTACTATTGTACACTATGTACAAGAATTAGCCACGACTTAAATTAGTACAAGCTCTGCAGAATCAGCGGATAGTTCTCATCAAAGCATGATTGTCAACTCCAACTATGGTTTTGTAAAGCCCCGGCTTACATATCATCTTACCTAAAAAATAGAAAGAACAAAAAGGAAGGCTATCTCAGCAATCATTCTAACGCCGTATGAAAGAAGCATAGAACAGAAAAAGTCACAAGAAGAAGCAAGAAACAGCACAAAACAGTTATTGCAATATTCGCCATAGAAATAAAGTGCAAAACATGATTAAGTGTATGAAATGCCATCGGTGAGTTTATCAACACTGCCTAAGTGAGACCGAAGCAAAAGAAATTCTATTGCAAATCCTGGAAAAAAGCTATATAGTTCAAATATAAATTATTCTATGATTTCCTTGCACGGTCCAATTTAGGAAGCGCATGGTTCAATATAGGCGCATATATTCCTAAATTGGACTTTTGCAGCTTTTTGTAAGATAATTTTTTAAAAAATAATTTCCATATTTTTAGAAAATATAAGCTCCTAGGGCGGTTCCTGATTAAATTTAGCTCACGATGCCCTATTTTGTATTTTTGTTTTGCTTCACATTGAGCGACACAGACCTCCTGTTCTTAGGGGGTCCAATATAGGCGGTCTTCCCCTAATACGGACAGCAGAGGCTCAAGTCTAATACTGTAAAAGCACTGTAATAAACTATAACGTTAGCAATTTTAGTTCATTACTGTAAAATTAGATTTTTTACCATAAAATTAGCTGTATTATACTGTAAAAACAGAAGTATAATACTGGCAGCAGAGGTTCCAGTTTAAAACTCTAAAATGCACTGTAATTAACTGTGAAACTAGCAATTTTAGTTTATTTCTGTAAACTTAGCAATTTTAGTTCATTATTGTAAGCTAATAATTTTACAATTTACTACTGTAAAAATAGCAATTTTACAGTTTATTACTGTAAAATTAGCTGTATTATACTAAAAAAAAACAGTTATTTTTTACAGTGCTGTATAGCTCATTTAGTTTTCAGCCAAATCAAGTTAATAGATTGACAATAAAAATACCACTAAAATAAAACTACATAAGATTGCTTCAAATTGGATTAAAAACTGCTTTCCTTCTAACGTTTGTCTCCCACTATGTGTCAACCTGCTCTCTAAAATCAAGTCACTTGGGTTTTATTATTGTTTCAATCAGATAGTGTTCAATCACAGTTTAAATAAGCTGTTTTCTTCTTCTCACTATTTTACAAACAGACGTTGGGTTTTTGAGCATCGGATAAGATTTATTATTAAAGCTCATTAAGTGCGATGGTGAGAAAGCTTCCAAGTAAAACGAAAAAAATCAATTTTCGACCTCGTAGTGAGAAAGCGGAGTTTTAATCAGCTTTCTTAATCAAACACATCAAACGTGTTGGCATCAAAACGACCTCTAGTGAAATAATAAAAATCAATAATTTTAAGAGCGTCTTTCGTAAATCTATTAATCTTTATTTGTGAAGGGAATTTCAAGGTAAGATTTGCATATTATTTTAAGCGAAAGGCTTTTAACCCATGATGCAAAAATTGAAGAAAAATATCAAAAATAAATGAAAATATAACTTCTGTTCTCTAAATAAGACTTTTGAGTACGGGGTTAACTTTTCTAAAAATAATTTTGTCTTAGTACTAGTATTTCTTTCTTTTTTACTATCTACCACGAAAGAAAGAGCTCAATTCAATTGCTGAGAACGAAATAGTAATGTAAACCATAACTGTTGATATTGAAGCAATCGCAATTACAATCACATATTTATATATAGATATTGCTATAAATTCATTTGAAATACATGTTTCATTTGATAAGATTTTGACTTATATATAACCAAAAGCAGTTTGATATGAAACACCGTATGAATGCAATTTCGAAGTTTACACCTAAACTTAATCTCATTAAGTATAATCTGTATCAGCAACTCTAAAAAAATTTGCAATGAGTTACCTTTACAAGTTATTTGCTTCTAACAAAATTTGTTTGATTCAAGTTGGAGGAACTTTTGGATACCAATTATATTGAAATTGTACTACATATATAAATGATTTAAAGGAACTTGTTTAAAACTAATGTGGACTTTAACTAGTTGTTAGTTCTTTTATATCATCGTATATTTGTTTCCAAGCAATTTCCGGAAGTATCTTCTTTCTTAAAATCGTTAAAAGATATTTGAAATATGATTTTTGGAAATATAAAATAATTGAGTATTTTCGAATACGAGAATCAAAACGGGTAAAAAAATGAACTACGCATAGCCAGAAACATTTTTTTTTTGTGGCATATAAAATACTAAAATTAGTACTAATGGCAAAGACGTTTTTTTTTCTCTCTCTCTCTTTTGTAGGAATGTTAGATGCATTTTGTATTTCATGTTTTTTTTTAAATATTATTTGCTGTATTTTAAACGTTCGACTTTGAACTGAGGCATTTGTTAATACAGAAAATATGTTAAGTAATTTTCCTTGTGCGAAACTTTAAATCCTTTTCAATCCAAATCTTAATCACGGATACATCTTGCACAAGTTGACAATCAAAGCATCAATATAATTCTTACTACAATCAAAAGAGGAATGCAAATTTTCATCATCATGCGCCCAAACGTTCCACCAAAACCGTAATTCCAACCTTGAAGACATTCAAAATACCCTCCCAAATATTTACAACAACGTATAAATGATTCCAGTCCTGACGATGCGTTAAAATATTTAACACCACTTAAATAACAAATCAAAATCTTATTAGAGTAAACAAATGTGTAGGAATTCAGTTAACTTATAGTCCTGAAACTACCATAATGTCACCAGCATTTTTACATGAGTTCAAATCAGCCAAACGCTTCTTTTCAAGCTGGAGAAAGAAAAATTGGTTGAAACATTAACGTTTAGTATTTATGAATACTAGCGATACATTTCAATTTTTAGAAATTCTTCTTTTTCTATGAAACACCATAAATTGTATCAACTTATTATCCCTTTTTGGTATTAACCCAGGTAGCACAAATAACCTTTAAACGTTTTATAAACGTTTTTAAGCGGTTGTCACGATGTTAATAACCATTTTACAACGTTTAGAAAACGAAATGTGCTACTTGGGAATGCACTTAAACCTCATTAATTTGAACATGCTTGAGACGAATTCAAGCTCACGGACAAACTACTGTCCGTCCGTGAAAACAGCGGCAAGCACTTTGGGAACCGTTCCACTTAAAAAAAGGGGTGATGGGTTGTGAATGGGTACTTTCCGAAGTTTTCAATTTTAAATTTGTATTTGCTATATCGTTTTGACACATTCAACTAAACTATGTATTTGAACTTAGCATCGTTCTACGTTGTTTCATACGGCTCAAAACGGTTCTTATCATTCTTCCCCTTATTGTTATCTTACTTATCACCCCTATTTTGGTAAAATGAGAGAAGAAATGACACATGCGTAAATACACGGTAGGTTTCACCTAAGAAAATCAGACAGTACATTTCCGTTTCCCGTATAATTGTCTGTTGTTTATTTATGTTCATATATATAAGACAAACTACAATTAAGGCGAATTGGTTTTGAAGTTCCTTGGAGTTTGTTTTAACGAGCTTCGATGTATAAACGTCAGCCCAAGACTTTTTCGCAATATGGGAAGTGAAAGGAAATTGTCTGAAGCATTAAGTGCTTATACTTGAGAGAATACTAAAGATAAATATTTCTTAGCATAAAAATTATTCGTTTTTCTTTTCTCTCTTTTACACGATCAATCTCTACTTGTTTGTTTAATCGGAAGCCATCGCAATTTTACATAAATGCAATACGTATATAACAAATCAGCCCAAAGCTAGCTCACAGGAACATGACTGAAATAAATATATCTTACTTTAAAAATTCTTTGTTGAGTCTTTTTCCTTCGACCACTCTGTATGGATTTTATTTTAAACAAAATCGTAAGATGCTATTTCAATTACAATAAGCCGTGAAGATTCGCTTGAATGCGAAAATAATTGAATATCATGCTGCATGCAATCCTTAAAGTAAATACGACTTTCTTTTGAGATTTAATCTTGGCATTTCATAAATAATACGAGGTTTGGAGTGGAAGAAGTATTGAACGATTACAGTTTAAGAAATATTGATTCAATTCCGTTTTTACATTTTTGTTCATTCTATTAAATAAAAGAAGAGTCTTGGTTATTTTCGAATAAAATTTCATCATTCTCGGTTTTATTAAACTAAGCCCTCAAGAATAAATGCATAGGAGTTTTTAATACATCCAAATCCCTATTAGACAAATTTAGTGTATTAACGTGTATTATCAAGAGACGGGGTTTTGTCGAAAAAATATCAACATTCATATCTTATCGAAATGAGCATTGCATGCACATTCCAGCAAAGAGTTAATTTTGAATCTTGGTATACTACATAAACAATTAAAAAAAAAAAAAAAAAACTTGAAAATAACTAAAATCTGAAACTAGAAAGCATTTTTTTCTGCCTCATTTATTTGTAGACTAATACATTATTCACTTACTTTCTAATTTGTTTACTATTTTATTCACTCATTTTTTTCTCATACTATTTAATTTATTTATTTATTAACCCATTTATGCCCAGTAGCCTAAAAACGAGGCGCTTATTATTTACTGCATACAAAAACCTGTAATAGGTATACATTTTACTAAAGCTGTTTTCCACAAGTTAAATAGTCCTTCTTCTTGAGAAAACCAGTTAAATCCACTCTTTGGACATCAGAGTTTATTTATTGACAGCTATTTTCAGACAAATCAGTCAAGCAACAGTCCCGGCATGGGCATCCACAGAAAGTAAGTTTTTTTTGCGAACTTATTTTTCATAAAATTAAACTATTTTAAAATTATTTGCTTTAAATTGATCAGAGATGACTTCTGTAATGTTACTTTGCACAAGTAAGTCAAGTAAGGTCGTATTTTGCCCACATATCTGCAAAATATCCCATAAACAGGACGTGCAATAACTTAATAAATATGGCAACGTCGAACTATTTCAAGCCTAAAATGTATGTAGAGTAGATCATTCCAAGAGTTTTAAGCAAATGGGTTAATTTGTGCCTTTTTTAAACTGAATCATTTATTTATTTATTTATTTAACTATTCATTTGATAAAAAACCTTTTTAATAATCATGTAGAAAGTTTGTTTTTGCAAAAATATATCATTTTTCACTTGCCCGATGTTTCTTGAGGTGATTTTTTTCCTTTTCGTTTTTTTTCTCCAGGTACAAAATAACTGTCAAAATGAAAAATAACATTTCAATACAAATTATACTACAAAACATATTATACCTTCTTAATGCAAAATTATTTTTAAGAACACACATCTAATTTGTTCATTTTGAAACAAGTAAATTATCTTAAGTATTTCCCTTTGTCCTACATTCCCCACATTATTATAATGAGTCATTTTAAAATTTGATTTTACAATTAAAAGCTTTACTGTCATCATAATTTATTGTGCTTATCATGTATCTGTTTTTAGTGATATTCAGTTTGATATTCAATGCCGCAACAGGAGTACAATGTTCTGAAATTATAAGTTATTACCATTACGTGTATCGCGCAATGTTCTTTTTCACGCAATAAATTCATGCTGTGAGCATGAAATAACTATGTTTTTCTATTCGATGAGTAAACACATAAACAATCGCAAAGGAAAAGAAAGTTTCGCTTTGGACGACTTTTTTTTTAACTACTAATCTTCTTAGAAGAAACAAATACAACAGTGAAAGAAAGGCTTCACTAGTGTTTTATACAGGCTGTTTCATTTGATCAAAATCCTTGGGATAAAAACGGTGGTCATTGTCCAGCGACATCTATCGAATTTTATGGTAACTAACAATATAAACAATCAGATAAATAAAAGACAAAATTAAAAGTTAATTTGTTGGCGACAATTTTACAATTTGGCATTCAATTCTATTTTAGTATATTTTAACGTCATTGAAAAGCTTGTTTTATTTGTGGGTTTATTCTGCATTTTAGCGGCTTATTTTAATTAGTTAGCAAATTATTTTTCATTTTGATTGATTCTAATTATTAATTAACTATGAAACGACACTGGCACTGCAGAGCGATAAATGGCGAATCAATTCGCTAAGCGAGCCAATACTACCAACGGGTTGTCATAGAACTTTTTAAAATTCAGTCCACAGTTCGCCATGATACAGTTGGTCGTATAAAACGTTTGGTTGTATATCTTTACCTGAAAAGGGAATTTATTTCCCCTAAAAAGCAGTACTAATAAGGCCTTCGGCATCAATTCACTGTGTACTCTACTTCAGTTAAGTATATCAATATTTTTTAACCCTTAAAGATAGGATAAACATCGCTTTTTACAGCAGAAACAATATGCTAATAAATGTAAACACACATTTGGGTGGTCCTTGTTCAATGCTCTCTAGCGGTCAAATCTTCACCATTGATGTTTTGAGTAATGATACAGATTGTATAAAACGCTATCTAGTGAAGAATTGGTGAAAGAAAGTAATACAAATTATACATTACTTGACGCATTAAATCAAAAATGACTTTTTAAAAATAGCTACAAATGTTACGTTTGATTTAATTCTTTTAGCATATTTACTCATTAAAAACTTATCAATCTTTTTCTAAAAGTATCCCACTTTGTCTAAATTTATCTTTCAATTTTAAGTTCTTTCTACTTTTTCATCGGTTTCAAAACTCTCTGTGAGCAATGGCTTTCTAAATCAATCGATTGCAGCCGGTATCATTTTTTCTTATATTTCCAGTTTTTACTTTTGGGAGTTTTAATCCTGCTCGACACAAAATAAAATTATTTTTCATTAAGCAGTTAAGAGGATGCGTATTACTTCTAGTTGAACGCCTTTGATGCGTGATTCTTTCTTATAGTCGGTTGTCTTGACAACGCTTTCTTGAAATATGTAATATTTATTTCTTAAGCTTCACCAATCAGTTTCCAAGCTACTTATAGAGTGTTTTTCGAGATTTTTTCTACAAAGAAATTATTATTTTCTTTTTAACGTTTGCAATTATTTGACAATAATAGCTCTTTTTTATTTAAAAAAGTACATATTTTAGTTGAAACATCTGCGTTTGAGCTAAAACTTTACTTACTCAGTTTATCAAGAAAGAAAGTTTTAATTAAAAGCTTAATTTTAAAAGATACGATCTCCAATAATTTAAGGTTTTAATTGAAGTGGCATGTTATTAGTTTATTGAGCGAAGATAATTAAATAATGATTTGACTTTTGCTGTTCCTTGATGTTTCTTATTAAATATTCCTTTCCAGCTGGTAGATAGTATAAGTCATCAGATCAATTGAAGCGATCTCAATAAATTTAAGAAAGCTAAATTTGCATGCTTTTTGCTATTGGAGGCGTTTTTTAGTCAAAAATGCTACTGTTCGTCACTCATATTGATAGAATTAGCAAAAAAGAAAATAACATGAGGTCAGAAAATACTTTTATTTTCCCAACAATTTATATTTATTGTTTTGTTTTTAAATGTTTGACTTCTAAAACAAAGCAAAGTCTCATATGGCGTCACGAATGAAGAAACTTTAGGAGATATCGAGGCCAACGCGTCAGCCGTTTTATATCTTAGAAACCCCAGCTCTGAAATAATGAAAAATACGACCCAAGATGTCTATGAAGTGGTCTTACTGGGTGCGTTTTGTCCACTTCTGACGATCACCACGTAAGCTCTTTCAATACCGGTTTAAGTATTTACACACAGTTTTGAAACACCTTGTATATTCTTATGTACCCCATCATATGATTCGTAGCATTTTAGTTGTCCAGTTAAGTAGCTTGAAAACATATATAATGTTTATTAAGATTTCTTTTTATTAATAATTACGACCTAAAGGTATCAATTTATTTATTTCTTGTTTATTTTTTTTAATTTACTATATTTTCATATTTAATTTTGTTTTGAAGTTTTTTTTATATTTTTTACATCGCGTTGTATTATTTTTTTATTTTATTTTTTTTGAGGGGGGAGGAGCAAAAATATATAAACATAAAATTACAAAAATATAACTAAGCAAATCTTAGAGCCTTAAATACCTCAATTTAAATAATCGTTCAAAGATAATAAAATTATATTTTTATAACTATCAGTTATTGGGAAAGAAGTTATCTTTTATGATTTTAAAAGGCTCATTGGCTTACTTTTTTAAAAATTAATGAAGAATGAAAGTTGAGAATGTATAGCATGAGCACTTTAGTACATTTTCTACATTCTCAAAATCACATAAAGAATTTAAACACAATTAAAACTTGCCCGCGAGGGCAAAATCGAAACATCTTCGGAAGAATGACGTCAGAATGGTTAAATGATATTCTATTATCGTTTTAAAAGCGATATTTTTCCCGAAATTATCATTTTGACAGGGATTGATCGGCCGAAACCGTGGGACGACGTCACCTAATGCAGCTTTAAACAAATCATTTTTCTCTTCTGCCGATATGTCCCCGCTGCTTCTATTTTAAGCGGAATCAAAAGCCATTGTTTTCTTGTAAGCAAATCTTGCTGGAATCGCTCGATAAGAGTTCCCTCTGTGAAGCTCGTTTGAAATATTTATGATGCTTTAATGCCGATGAGGACACGATGTTCATTGTTTCTGTTATGTTTTCCTGCCTTAAAAACTGCCATTTGTATTGAAAGTTGTACGTATTCGGTGTCACAATTAACGCTGTTTGCAGAAATTCTTTTTCGGGATGTGTACATACACTGAAATGAATGCAAAAATTTATTTTGTATCAGTAGTCAAATGATAAATCTGAACCTCAGAACCAGACTAACCTAAGTCGATTTTCGTCATTTTTCAGTAGAGGGGAAAAACGATGCATTCGACAATCGTTTTTCCCCTCTACCGAAAAATGACGAAAATGGACTTACGTTAGTCTGGTTCTGAGGTACAGAAATACATTGAAGGATACGATGTTTATTGTTTCTACTCTGTAAAAATTAGATACAGTGAACTCTCACTTATGCACCGGCCCAAGGGACCAACAGAAAAAGGCGCATAACTGAGAGATACGCATAAGCGAACAAGTCTATTTAAAGATCTAAAACGCAACATAAATTCTAATGAGAGCATTAATAAGAATGTTTCTATAAAAAAGGGACTTATTACTACAGTTTGGCAATAACTGTTACGAAACTATAATGATAAAGAGAAAACACAAATTGTAGCGTACCTAATCACAAATTGTTCTCTTTAAATCGATACATAATAGATAATTGCTCCTCTCCGAACTCAAGTACATAGGAAAAAAAAGGCCTTCTGTGAGCAATAAAGGCGAAAGATTAAAGACGAAAGTGAAGATACATGCTTATTTTTTAAAGAAAATAAATTACATTTTACGAAAATTTCGGCGCATAAGTGAAATATTTATCTTTGGAGCGACGCATAAACGAATAATATTATCGTTATTATGCTATGGAATGTACTGGGACCATTGAAAATAGTCGTATAAGTGAAAAAGACGCATAAATAAGGCGGTGTACAAGTGAGAGTTCACTGTATTGTTTTTACAATAAATTACAGCTAATTTTACTGTAAAAAACTGTAAAATTGCTAATTTACAGTTTTTAACTGTAAAATTGCTAGTTTACAGTAATAAACCAAAATTTCTAGTTTTACAGTTTATTACAGTGCATTTTACAGTTTTAAATTGGAACCTCTGCTGGCAGTATTATACTGTTGTTTTTACAGTATAATACCACTAATTTCATGGTAATATTGCTAGTTTTACAGTAATAAATTAAAATAGCTAGATTTACCGTAATCAACTGTAAAATAGCTAGTTTAACAGTTTATTCCTGTGCTTTTATAGTTTTAAGCTGGAACCTCTGTTGCCAGTATTATACTGTAAAAACAACGGCTTTTTTGCAATGTATATGTATTTCCCAATCTTAAAAATTGCCGTTTGTAAGAAGTTATAAATATTTTGAGTAACAATTAACGATATTTTTAGAAGCTTTTTTGGGGGAATGTGTACATGAGTATATATTAATATTCGCTTAAAATCCTGAAATAAATTCAAAAATTTATTTTCTGTCCATAGTTAAACTCTTTTAACATTTAAGCAGCATAATTACATGTATGGCTATCATCACTTTGCTTTGATCAGATTGAGACACAAATCTTATTCATTTGAAGAAAAAAAAAAAAACCTTGTTGCTATTATTATTGTTATTCTTTATTAAAAAATTATAAGTCATAATAATGTGCCACTTGATTTATTTATCTTACAAAATATATTGCTGTCTTTGTACTTTCTAAAGTGAATGATCAAACCGGGAAATTTTTGGTCGCCAATAGCCAGGAGTAACAGTTTCATTTTAGTAGCTTTTTTAAAGATTATTACCTTCCTTTTTCATTCAGAGAACTAAATGACATCAAAAACATTTTTTGAATAGTCTTTAAAATATTATTAAATGTAGCTAAAAATTACGTTACACCTTTTCTTAATAAATTAAGTTTTAAAACTTAAATCTTGACTTCGTTGTACTATACACTTGAGATTACTTTACTTTTTCTTGATACTTTTCTAAAATAATTAACCCATTTATGCCCAGTGTCCTAAAAACGGGACGCTTGTTAGTTCCTGCATACAAAAACCTGTAATGGGTATATCATTTTACTAAAGCTGTTTTTCACAAGTTAAATAGTCCTTCCTCTTGAGAAAACCAGTTAGAGCCACTATGTGGAAATCATAGTTTATTTATTGACAGCTATTTTCAGACAAATCAGCTAAGCAACGATCCAACATAGAAAGTAAGTTTTTTTTTGCGACCCTTTTTTTTTCATAAAATCAAACTATTTAAAAATGATTTGCTTAAAATTGATCACAGATGCCTGCTGTAATGTTACTTTGCAAAAGTAAAGTCAAGTAAGGTCGTGTTTTGCTCCCATATCTGCAAAATATCCCATAAACAGGACGTTGAATAAGTTAATAAATATGGCAACGGCGAACTATTTCAAGCCTAAAATGTATGTAAATCATTCCAAGTAAGTTTTAAGCAGATAAAAATTGAAAAAAAAATGTTAAAAAAAAAAAAATTGGGCATGAATGGGTTAATTAGTTTTTGAAGTAGTAATTGGGTGGCAATTGAGAAAAGTTTTATTATTATTTTTTTTTTTGACCGATATGGTTTATTCTTTCATTTAGTCACTTTTAGCCAGGTGGCAAATAATAATTTTGCCCTTTAGCAGGGTGAAAATAAATCACTTCAGTAGGGGTGAAAATAAACCACTTCAATCTTCTTCCCTTGAAGAGAGATATAAAAATATTAAGAGGGCATTTTTAAATAATTTTTATAAGTCAGTGTATATTTCATCGATGTTTATAAGAAATTGAAAAACATTGCATACATTTTCCTTACATACGTAAACCATTTCTGAGCAACGCTTCTAGGGTTTTATAGGGGGAACTTTAAGCATTTCGGAATGTTTATTATGTCTTCAAAGAAAAAAAAACTTCAAACAAAGAAAATAAGGTCTCAAAACTAATAAACTAGCAATAAAGCAGAGACAGAAGTTATCGAATTTCTTCTGGAGAAAAAAAAAACCTTCCATCATTTACTTTCGACCAATTTCTGTTTCGGGGCGGAATTGTCATAAAGAACCTGAAATGTATTGCAGAGCTTTATGTTTAGTCAGCTACGTCCTGGGAAATCAGAAAAATAGTTGCTGCGCTGTTTGTTTCAGAAAGTCGGAGGACAAATATGATGCAAGTCTGAGAGATTTTGAAGTTATTGTGCTATAAATAGTTCTGCGACTGTCTGAGCGTATTAAATGCAAAAGAAAATTACCTAAAAATGTTGCATCGTTCCTCGATCTCTC
This sequence comes from Uloborus plumipes, assembly GCA_038373865.1. Taxonomy (NCBI): domain Eukaryota; kingdom Metazoa; phylum Arthropoda; class Arachnida; order Araneae; family Uloboridae; genus Uloborus; species Uloborus plumipes. The sequence continues at coordinate 27,667 of JAXGGA010001285.1, forward strand.
GCAGTTTTCCAAGGAAATAAATCATATGAATAAATCAAAACATCTAAGAGAAACCTAACGTTGATAAAACAGTTATTTGAAATTGTTATTGAGAGTTCGAATTTATTCACTACTTTCAAAGTCGAGAAAATAATCTAAGAAATAAAGTTGAAGAGGCTATTTCAATGCTCTAGAACAGCGTTTCCCAAACTGTTGTACGCGTACCATTGTTGGTACGCAAGGTTCTATTAGGTGGTACGAGAAAAATAATAAATGATGGTGGACATAAGAGCTAAATAAATTGAAAAATATCACAGACAAAATCAGCAATTAACATAAACTGGGAAGCTGGGAATAACTTTGAAAACTTAGCTTTTTTTCTTGCGATTGTGAACGATGCAATTTTTGATAAAGATCATATTTAAACTGCTACAGAACACACTTCACAATGGTTATATGCTGCAATCTGTTAATAACGAATTGAAACAATACCAAGGTACTAATTGAACTCTATTATTTCTTTGAAATGTTTATTTTGGGGAAATTCAGACCCTTTTTTGGACCGTCTCTAAAAAGGGACGCTAGGCATTAATGGGTTAAATAAGTAGAAATACAATAAGATTATTTTTGATTAAGTCATTATACCGGAAACAAGATAAACAGATGAATCTAATTAAATTGTCGCTTTTTTTTCGCAATATACTAAAATATGCGAGTAAAAAAAAACCCATTCAATGTAGTTGGACAAATGCGCTACTTGATGGGTTAATATGTTGTATTATATGTAGCGAAAGGTGTAATAAAGAAACCATAAATTGTTTTTCAGAGGCATCGTAAAAGGTGAAAATGTTTGCTACAAAATAGAAGAACAAGCAGCCTCGATAAACGAGGGAGAAAAACGAAAGAATTCGAAAGAAGAGAATAAAAACGTTAATGAAAATAAGCTCTCTAAAAGAATTTCAGTCATTCGTGAATACTGTGAAAAGAAAATCACTTAAAAAAGTTTCAACTGGAACTGGGTGAGAAAGAACTTAGAAGCTCATAGTATTGGAAAACGATTAACTGGGGAATTTATTGCCCTCACGTAAATTTTTGGAGCATCCAATTAGCATAATATACATTTTTATACTTCTAGGTAAGATAATGGGGAAATTCGCAGAGAGATTTCAAATGCGATAAAAATTATGTGAAATAGTTTTTTTTCGTGATAAAAATAGATTCTATGGAGGTATCTTCATGATTCAGTATCATGAATAAATTAAAGATTTTGGTCATGAGAAATATCGTTATTCTCTCATTCTTGTCGAACATTTTGGAATTTTTGAAATTTCTTATTTCGGTTTCTTATTTCTTACGTATAACTAAGACAGTTTTTTCTTGATCAACTATACTACGAGTACATACATTGCAATAGAATTTTGATAGGATTGGATAGGAACAGAAATAATCCATTACTTTCTTTTAAAGAGAAATGCTGCAAATTTTGACAGAAAATTTTTAATTTCATTCCCATCAAAGTGTTTCTCGTGATGTAAGTGCAGTTAATTGACTGCTTAAGCAGAAACGTTGAACATTTGGAAACCTTTAATCAATAAAAAACTGACACCTTTATTTGTTATAATTCTTTGTCCAAGTAGTATAAACGTTTTTTACCTTTACATTAACATATTAACTGTATTTTTAATGTAGCTAGATATTCAAATACAAAAACTAGCTGACGTGGCCGTCACGAAACTATCTTCTATATCTATCTTATGAATTCCGGTTGCAAAATAAAATACGTACTCGCCCGAATAATTGGAGACAGCTCCAATTTCCCAATTATCGTAATAACCCTGCAAATGCAGAATTAATGAGCGAAATTGGAAATCATTGCAAAAGCCTTGTTTAGATTACTTGCAAACATTTTATTTGTTAGTAAAAAGAAATTGACAACAGTTAAAAATTTCAAATCATTGAAAGTTTTCAGATGTTTTGATAATTAAATAGCGTGAAACGAATTTTTAATGAATTAATTTTTCGCACTAAGCGCAAAAATCATCCCACCCTTTCCCTGGGGCGATTGGCGCCAAAATTTAATCGATGCTTGCTTTCATATTGGTTTAATGCTATTTCGAATTTCATTCAAATCGCAGCAATAGTTCTCGAGATGCAGCAGGTGCAATGACAAAATAAGCACTTTTGATTGCTCTACCCCCCCCCCCTTTGAGATATTGACACACAAATTGAATCAGCACCTGTACTCAGTAGGGTCTACCTATGGACCATTTTTCGTTTGATTCCGCCGGTTACTTCCTGAAGATATAGCAATCACCCATGCGCAGAACACGTGCGATTGCTCCACCCCCCTTCGAGATATTGACACACAAATTGAATCAGCACCTGTACTCAGTAGGGTCTACCTATGGACCAATTTTCGTTTGATTCCGCCTGTTACTTCCTGGGATATAGCAATCACCCACGCGCAGAAAACGTGCGATTGCTCCACCCATCTTGGAGGAAAAAGTCAGGTACCCCAGTTCACATGGTGGTACACATGTGCAAAAATTTTGCTCAATTTCATGCAGTAGTTTTTGTTCTAGCGCGCCCACAAAAACTGGTCACACACATAGACTTACACACAGACACATAGACAGACATATTCCAAAAATGATCGAAATGGACTCAGCGCACCTCAAAACGTGCAAATCCGTCAAAATTCGACATTCGAAAATTTTCACGAATCCAATACTTTCTTCTATATATTAGATATAGAAGAAAGTAAAAAAATGATTAACCGCATCTACTATTAATTTTCAACAACACATTTTTGAACGAACAATCACTGGTTCTCAACCTTTCAGGCTCTGTGCCTTTCTTTAAGCACTAATGCAGGGTCAGCCCCTCTCCATATGTGGTTAAAGTAAGGAGTGCAATCGTAATATTAAACCGAAGCTGGTTAAGATAAACAGGTGACCTAGTCAAAATATAGGATATAGATAAGTCCATACACAAAATTTAATATTACTACTCCTAACTTTATGATCAGATTATGGTGACTAGAAAAAACTTCCCCGACAAAGCGTCCCCAAGAAACCACGTGCCCCTTGGAGAGGAGGTTCCCGGAAGAAACATTCCCCAAATAAAAACGTCCCCAAAGTAAGAGTTCCATATAAACGAAATTGCCATGCAAAGTTGTTTACCATATCCGGTGATAAATAGAAATTCTAGCAGAGTATTTGTTCTGATTCAACAAAGGACTTTATTTATTTATTTATTTAAACCCCACTAGTCACCACCGTACCTACCCTGATGAGGGTTTAACCGGATGTGGTGGCTGGGAGGAATGAACAAAACAAATTACATGGAAAAAATAATAATAAAAGGAAAAACAATTTTGATATATACAGAAAAAGACAATAATATAACATTTGAAGTTTTTAGGCAGGATATTTGAAGTCTTCTATTTGAGTGCTGAGTAAAACAAAGGACTTTAGACAGGCTATCTAACTAGATATGTACAACACCTAAAACTAATCAGCTCTTTTTTTTTCAAGTTGTAGCATTAATTTATTATCAAACACACTGCAAAGAAAACTTGTTTTTACAGTAAAACTGGCAGCGGATGTTCCAGTTTAAAACCGTAAAATGCTCAGTATTCAACTGCAAGATTAGCAAGTTTACAGACTATTACTGTAAATCTAGCAATTTTAGTTTATTACTGTGTATTTTGCAGTTTTAAAATAGAACCTCGACTGCCAGTATGATATTGTAAAAAACAACAGTTTGTTTTTCAGAGTAGTAATGGATGTTAAAAGCATATTGTTGACTAGAAGTTTTCGTTATAAATATTTTCAATAATGAACTAAATGTTGTAAGCAGTATACGAATTTACTTCGACCAGATATATGTATATAAGGGGGTCCCAAAAAACCGAAAGTCAGAATTTTGTAACGCATACCCTCTTATTTTTTTCCTTTTACATCAAAACAATTGTAAAAAAAGTTTCATGCAATTTGAACAACGGTAACCCGTGCCGACTTGCATCCGAAAGTGCGAACTAGCCCTTTTTCACTAGGCCTAATCGAAAAAACTTTTTTCTGAAATTCAAAATTTCATGTTGATAAAACGCTTCCCCTAGATCTAAGTTTTTTCTCTCATTTTATATTTATTTCTCCCTTAAATTACTCAAAATTAAGGCCTTTTCAAGTTTTAAGTTAAACTTTTCCACTTTAAATACCCCTTTTTTTACAAATGAAGTTAAAAACCAACGTAAATAAAGCACAAATTGGGTAGAAAGTACAGCATGTACGCAGTATATGCTGCACTTTCTACCTAATTTGTGCTTTATTTACGTTGGTTTTTAATTTCAATTATATTTCAGCACGAAGCTTATTTGATCATTTTTCATGTGGGGCAAAGTGAAATAGTTAAGTTTACTTTGCCTACTTCAAAAGGAACAAATGGGAATTTTGTTCTAAAAATTTTTGTACATAAAGAAGAAATAATATTTTTTTTGATAATACTTTCGTTGAAACATTATTTTTCATCTTTGGCAGCTGTTTTGAACTTTAAAAAAATGTGAAAAATTTTCACTTCAAACAAACATGGGGCAAAGTGAAAAATAAAATATTTTTGTTACGAACATTTTTCAATTCGACGATTAATAGTAATTTTCATCAAATAAATGCGTAAATAAACGAAACAATAATTATTAAAGAAAAATAAACGAATGAGCAAGTAAATGAATAAATAAATTAATTAATGTGTGAGAAAAAATAAATGAGTGAATAAAATAGAGAACGAATAAGAAAATGAGTTAATGAATGAGTAAATAATTAAGTAAAATAATATAAATTCATTAATAAATGAAGAAATACGTGAGTGATTTAATAAATGAATGAATAAATACACGAAATGAACTATTTCACTTTGGCCCATCCACTTTGCTCCGCGTGCACTTGACAAATTACATTGAACATTAAAAATGAAAAAATGCCTAATTTTAACTAAATAAGGACTGCACTGGATATCAGTAGTTCTCAATTAATAGTTTAGATGATAATTACAAAAATCTTATCCTTTTATAATAACAAGAAATATTTTTGAAAAACCACGAATGAAATATTACAATAAAGGTATCAAATTTTTAAAATGGCTTGTATAATTTTTTCGTTGATCTTTGGAGCTACTTATTTTTTGACAGGAAATAACTATCTGTCTAGGAACTTAGTTAAAATATTGCTAGATAGGTTACACTGCAAGCTGGAAAATATTTCACCATTTCACTTTGCCTTGCTATTTCACTTTGCCACACATTCCCCTACTACTGCATTTTTTTATTATTCATTTGCAAATGCTGTTTTGAAAGTTCAGTAATTTTGGGACTTGATATTTTCTTTAAGTGTATCTGCCATTTAAAATTCACAAATGATGCAATAAATAAATAGAAAAAAATCTAATAGTATTTAGAGAAATACATAAATTTTATGCCTCGTGTTTGGAACTAAATTTCTTTAAAAATTTGAATAAATGTTTATTTAATATCAATATGATTGTCGAAAATGTTTATTGTAATTTCAAAAATTACAAATTATGCCGACTTGTGCTTGAAAGTGTAAACTAGTACTTGTGTACTGAGCCGAATCGGGAAAAATGGGGGGAGGAAGTAACTATTTGTTTAATTAGTTACTTCCTCATATCGCGCATTTGTTACCTGTTATTTTATTATTTTGCAGAGAAAACAATTGATAAGTTCATATCATTTAAAAGATAGCCTTTGCTTACTAGGCTCAAAATTGATGATAGTTTTCTCAATGAGAGTCCTTCTCTATGGACGAATAACACTTAATTCATTGAAGGAAAAAGGATGGTCTCAGTGTTTAGACCAGTGGTTGGAAAAACTACATATTTTTTGTAGCGAACTACAACTACAACTACTTTCTTATAAATGTAGTTAACTACAGCTACAACTACTTTTTTTTCAATGTAGCGCGCTACACTACTTTTGAAAAGTAGTCGCTACTTCGCTACTTTTCAAAAACATATGAGAAAAAAAATTGAACTTTCATTGTAGGAATTTAATTTTGAGCTTCAGGGGGGTTGGCAAGGGCGTAGCTAGGGGGGTGCAGCTACACCCCCAGATCAGAGCCAATGGGAGGTCACTGTGACCTCCCATTTTATTAATTTTTTTGACAAACGATTTTGTCCCCTTTCCTGCTTTTCATTGCAACATGCTGGTGCAGACAAATAAGTTCGTATTTTATTACTCGGTGAAATTTGGAATTTCATTCGGTCATTGAGAGTCCCCCCCCCCCTTCGCCTCCTCTCCCATCTATAAGTTTTAAATCCTTGGCGCCACTTATCAGAAAATCAGCTTCATTCTTTACCTAACACGGATCCTTGTACCAAACCCAAATTTGTCTTTTAGCATGAAAACAACTTTTTTAATCTGAGTATGCGAAGAATAAAAATTTTTGGGTGAAATATTGTAAGTAAGTTTGCTTGTTTTTGAGGAGAAAATTCAATTTACCGAATGAAACTCGGAACTTTACTGAATGATTAAAAAATAAATAAATAAAATACAAGAATGCATTCTTATCTATGTCTACTGTAAGAGACGTGAGGCATCACGAAAATAAATAAATTAATCAATTAAAGAAAAAAAAATAAAATAAAATGAAGAAGTTCAGCCTTGCAATACTGTCTCAATGTTTTCAAATTTCATCAGCCAATTTGTATCGGATAAGAACTTTTTGGGAGGTCAGAGTGACCTCCTATTGGGGTGCCACTACTTGCACACCCCTAACGTGAGTCCTGGCTACGTCCTTGAGGGGTTGGGTCTCGGTCTGGACACCATCCCTATTAATACGCCACCGATAAAATGAAATGAAACCTTTTTCCAATTATGTCAAATAATGTCAAAAATATTTAATAATTGATTTTTATTATTTTAATATATATCAATACTCCATCACTAAAGAAGCAAAACTAAAGAAATATGAAAAACATACTAAACGGTACTAGTATTCATTATGAAATATTAATAAATAAGCTATCTGAAGTGCGAAACATAACTTAGAATGCTTAACTTACTTCAATATGCAATTTTAAATTGTATGCAGATGACTTAGAAACAGAAAGTTTTTTGTTCAAAGTGCAAAGTTTGCACGAAACTAAAATTTCCATTTTCACTCTTTTCAACAACTGTGAAGTATTTATTATACGCTGGACAGGGCAGCTCGATATTGTCATCTTCTATCAAATTTGTATCCTCTTCTATTAAAATTGCTGCCATGTTTGGTGGATATTGGAACAATAATCCAATTGAGCATTGAGCGCTAAATCATTCATTTACATGACATTCTCGGTTGCTATAAAACACTAACACTCAGTTATCGCTTATTCATAAATTTTCCTTCCTCAGCCATGCACTATATTCAATGCAAATATTGGCGGAATATGAAAATGGTGACGCCAAAGAAACCAATGCCGTCTAACATATAGAACGTATGGCGTCAAAATGATATGACTGAGGTCAGCTCGAATTTGTATGATTCATTTTTCTCACTGCTTTGGCTAATGTAATCGTGTACGATATGCGCCAGTCAGACTTGATTGAATCTTTTTTTTTTTTCGTTTTTTTTTTTTTCTTTTTTTTTTGCTCCATTAGAAAGTAGTTTTATGAAATCGCTACAAACTACAATATTTTTGTATCGCGCTACTCACTACACTACTTTTTTTAAAAAGTAGTGCGCTACACTACAAACTACTAAAAAATGTAGCTACTACAGTAGTTTCGCTACTTGTAGCGCGCTACTTCCGACCCCTGGTTTAGACCAGTAAATAATACAGCTGAAAGAGCTGTAAAAATGATGCTGGACTGTCATGGTTTGCTAACAGTTGATGAGGAGCAAAAACAATTTTTGTTGTGTTGCGTCCAAGAGCACCGAAATATATACTCTGACATTAAAATGATAGTATGCTTAGTAATATTTGTTGTACTGTAATATTGTAGTAAAAATATGTTGTAAAAAATCGTTGTCATAGTTTTTTTCCTCAGTTTCTTTGTTTTTCAATTTATTTATTTTAACTATTTATTTATTTTAAATTACAGATACATTTAAACAAAATATTAAGTTCCAAAATCACTAAAGAACATATTTTCAGAAGAATAATAAAAAAAATGTTGTATTTAAAATGGAAAAAATTAACTTAAAACTTGAAAAAACATTCATTTTGAGTAATTTCCGGGAGAAATAAATATAAAATGAGAGAAAAAACTTATATTTAGCTCTAATTATAGACTTTATGCTTCGTATTTTTCATCTTGATAATTTCTTAAAATTTATCTTTCGTTGTTTACAAAATACATAGAAAAAAAGCTATTTTTTGAAGAAAATTTTTATTTTAAGCCTCGTTCGGGGTACTTAAATATTTTTTAATTTGGATAAATGATTTTTTGGGACATGTTGGGATCTAGGGGAAGCGTTTTATCAACATGAAATTTTGAATTTCCGAAAAAAGTTTTTTTCGATTTAGCATAGTGAAAAAGGGCTAGTTCGCACTTTCGGACGCAAGTCGGCACGGGTTACCGTTGTTCAAATTGCATGAAATTTTTTTTACAATTGTTTTGATGTAAAAGGAAAAAAATAAGAGGGTATGCATTACAAAATTCCGACTTTAGGTTTTTTTGGGACACCCTAATGTATATACAGAATTTTACTTAATACAAATAGAAACCAGTTTGATCGCCGATTTCATATTTTGCTCTCTGATTTTTCACAGACTCGCGACCATGTAGTGCTGTTTAAATGCGCCTCATAAATTGAAAACAGTAAATATCCAACCAGAACTTACATGTTGTCATTTTCATTACACATGAAATGAAGGCACAGAAAACTAAACGCTAAATTGATTTGAAGTATATGGGTAAAGTTGGCTTGGTAATATCCAATCACTTTCACAAACTTAAATTTTAAGTTGCCGCTGTTTATCCCTCGAAAGTTTTTTTAATATGTAGTTATGACTGTTACAAAACGCAATCAAAGGCACATAATGGTCTTCCCTCCTTTCCCCCCTAAAACAAAAAGATCAGAGAGCAAAAAGGTGACTTACATTTTTAAATTTTGTATTGTTTTTAAGTGAATGTAAATAATATGATTAAAAATAACAATTAAATCCAAGCAGAAATCGGTTCTTGAATTATTAGTTTTCATTACTCGTAATGCATTAAAATGTTTTACTTGTATTTTTAAACACACAGAAAGTGTTCACAATTTAGCTAATTTTTGTTTATTCAATACAATTATATTTTACGACAGATTCAACAATGTACATTTTAAAGTAGCAACATGTTAGGGAAAAAAAAGTTATGGAATTTAAATGTTTTAGATTTCTCGCCTTCATTTGGTATCATTTGATGAATTCGGTAATAGATTCGACTGTTTGTTGTGTTCTTTTTAGTGCAACAATTGTTTTAAAAGTTCATTTTGAAATACATTTAAAAACGTTGTCGTTTTCTTAAACGTGCTTTCATTTTATTTATTTTTATTTTTCTTACTTATTCATTTTGCTCAGACAAAGATTTAGTGATTTAGAAGTGAAAAATTAAGTTTTAAAAGAACAAATTACTTAGCAACTTATATCTCATTAGTAAATATGTTTTTTATTTTAAAAATACGTTCTTTCAGTTTTACAAAATTTGCGTTGAAATGCGTAATTGAATTCTGTAAGTAAATTAAAGTAGCACTAAGCGGAAATAAAAAACGAGTAAGATATTTGTATCTAAATTTTCTAAGTACGTTTTTATTTTTGAAATCTCGGCAAGTAAAAATTTTTCCAGCAATGCAAAATTTATGCAGAAAATTTAAGATATCACTTGTTTCTTTTATAATTCTTGAATATAACTAGCATTAGTATGAATTTCTATTAAAAATGCAGTACTCCTCTTTTCAATTATTAAAAATATTCATACACTGATTAGCTAGAAATAAATTACATATGTTGCGCGTCATTTAACTATGTCTAAGATTTCTCCTTTTCTTATCTAAACATATTAAATATTATCTAAAAGGAAATAGTACTTATAACTATAAATTGCTGCAAATAGATCCAATAAATTTTTTTTTATAAATTTTTAAATACCGTAATAGGTAATTGAAAAAAACCTTCCATGTTTCACATTATTTGAAGAAGATGCATTTTTTCCTGTTTGAAAGAATCTGTAATAGCAATCCAACAATTTTCAAAAATAGAAGATGCTACTTGATTTTATGGAAAAATTAATTTTTCCATTCAGAATCCTTAAGAAGCGTAGAAGGAAGTATTTGCTTTTTGAATTCAAAAGCGATATAATTTTGTAAGTTTATGAAAGATAATTAATACTTTGTATACGACACTTATTATTTTGTAATCTACCTGTTCCCATTGGAAAATTCCGCATCATTTGACACAATTGGGGGCTCATTTCGGGCTTGTTTTTCAGTCACATAGTTTTTTTTTATTATATAGGCTTTAGCACCGGTTTAGTAATTTTGAAACGTACATACATAGCATTTATGTAAAAACTGTTCTAAATCAATCTTGATGATTGTTCTTGATTGATTTTCGATTTGACTTTTCTAGGAAAACACGTTCAGTTTCATGATTCATGATTCAGTTGTAAAAAAGGAAGATTTATTGGGATTAAACAAAACTAATTTAAAACTTTGACTTTCGTCTAAATAACATCAAATAACTAAAAAAAGGTTTGTGGAACGAATTATTCGAAAATGATTTTTCTATACATTGTGTAACGAGAGGAAGCGGCTCAAAGTAAAAGAAAGTTCCCACTCTCCACTCTTTTCCCCTGATGGTTGTCATAATTTCGCCGCCATAGACTTTTTTCCCACTTAGCTTTTGCATTAATGGTTAAATGCAAACGGTTAAAATTGCTTTGTGTGTAAACTATTATTATGTTAAAAAATCAACGTTAATAAGGCACAACATTTTCTTTGAAATTTTTGCCGTCTTAATGTATGACTAGATTTGTTAGACAATGTTGAGAAATAACTGAGACATGAGGATATAAATAAAAGCATAAGCCTGATTCCCGATAAACATAAAATAAACAAAATGCCTCAACAGCAGTGCATATAAAAACAGTGGAGCTGTTTTCTTTCGTACGGTTTCCACGGAGACGAAGCAAAATGTCTAAGGCAGGAACTCAAGTGAAACAGGCGATCGCAAATTACAATCGCTACTGGAAATGAATTACATTAGAACGTTTCCTGATAAAAACATCGTGACGTTTGCGTGACGTTTGCCTATGAAAAACGAGCTAGATAAAACGTCACAGCCTACTTGGCGAATAAGAGATCACTGACTGCTTGTGAGCTCTTATTGGCTCCACCCGTAGTGACGTCAGTGCCAAGTTAAGTTGATGATAATGTAATTCACTTCCAGTAGCGATTGCAATTCGAAGCGATTGCAATGGTGTATCACTTGAATCTCTGCCTAAACTTGATACGCCTATTTTAAAGTAACCGAGTATATTCAATTACAAAACTTTGCTACTACGAACTTTTTGAAGACCTTTTAATTTTTTAAACAATAAACTTTTTAATATGAATGATTCTGAAATTTATGTCGTCTATATAGAATATTTTAAATTTTTATTATGAGTGTTAACAGTGTCCGTTTATGTCTCTACTAATAATGAAGCTGAAGGTGAGTCTTTCTGTCTGTCTGTCACGCGGGTAGTGCCAAAACCGTTCGGTCAATTTTCATGAAATTTGCCACAAAATTAGTTTGTAGCATAGAATTATACAATACGAAGCATTTTTTTTGAAAATTCGATTTCGTTCTTTTTCTGTTCTAATTCTCAGCGAAAATTCGATAAAATAGGAAAGAAATATTTCATGAACATTTTCAAGTCTTATGTCATTCGAAAACTTGAAATTTTCTGCTAAAAATGATGTCAGTTTGAAGTTTCTACGAGCTTCAGAAGAGCTGTAATAATTGTTTTTAGAATCTCGGAAATTCAAGGCTTACCTTCAGCAAAGCAAGCCAAACGATTCTAAAAAGGACGAACTCGAGGGTAAAATTTGAAAATAAAGATGAAATGAATTATGTTATCACAACGGAAATTACTTTTTCATATTGTTACCATAGTTACGTTTTTATACCTTTTTTTGTTTCGTTCTTTTTAGCCTACTTTCCCGTTAAAAATAAAAGAAAGACGAAAAAAGTATTAAAAGTAGCTTAATGCATCGAAAAAATATCGCCAAGTCCAAAAAATATCGCCAAGTTAAAAAAATAAAGAGGTAAAATGAATATCGAAAAATTAAAAATTTGAAAGTAGGGTATTGAGATGGGGAATTTGTGTGTCGGTCGGTCTGTCGGTCTGTCGGTCGGTCTGTCTGTCTGTCCCCCCCTAATAACTTTTGAATGAACATTCCGATTTGGACAAACTTTTTTTTGTTGGAAAGATCTCGGCGAGTACAGCTCATTCCCATATTTGATTTTTTGATTTGAACAATTTTTGGTTCAACTTTGAGCCGTTCAAATAACCGGTCCCGCGATACTAACTTTTTAATGAACAGTCCGATTTGAACAAACTTTTTTTTGTTGGAAAGAACTTTTCAAGGATACTTCATTCCCGTATTTACATTTCCGATTTGAACAATTTTTCATTCAACATTGAACCGCTCAAGCAAGCTGTCACCCCTAATAACTTTTGAGTAAACAGTCCGAAAAAAATGACTGACTGTGCAGACGATTTTTTGTTTATTTATTCATTTGTTTTATTATTATTATTATTTTTGGCAGACGATTTTTTTTTTGTAACAAAAATGTTTCATTCACTAGGGCATTTTATTCTTAATTTATATTTAACAACTGGCAACGGATTAAAAGTGAAATTCGAGACATTTTATCAACGGACGAGTTTTTTTTCTTTTTTTTTTCTTTTTTTTTTCTTTCTTTGATAAAATGTGTTTTGATGTACTTTGTACTTTTAATTTTTTTTTGAAAACAATTGAGGAATTTTTCTACGGAAGAACTGTAACAGTTACATTCTTTAAAAGGTGCGACAAAACTTTATTTATTCATTTATTTACTTTTTATGTGTCTATTTCATCTGATGAGAGAGGTATATTTTGCTTTTAAAGGTATGTTTGACATAATTTTTAGTCTTAGATAATCAAGAGAATAATGATCAGATGCTAGAATGCCGATGTCGATGTACGGGAAAGTAGGCTCGTTTAGTTCTTGACAGAACTTCTTGTTACCTTAATAATTTAAAAAATTTATTTGTTTTTGTAGCAATCCAAACTCCAAGCCTTATTAAAATTAGTCAAATGAAATATAAGAAAACCGTGATAAGATGTCACTTGTCAATCAAATGAGAAATCGAGACCTTTCCTTAAAATTGGTAGAAAAGAAAGAAACTGACGCGTACCATTTTTGTGAGTTTAGAGACATTTCGGCGAGCTGACAAGTTGTATAGAAGAGGGAATAATTCTTTAACCAAATAAGGTCAAAAAAGAGACAACATAATAGTAAACCATTCTAAGTTTATCGTCTGCAAAACATATTTTACTTCATTATTAGGCAGGGATTCAAGTGAAACAGGCAATCGCAAATTACAATCGCGACTGGAAATGAATTACATTAGAACGTTTCTTGATAAAAACATCGTGACGTCAGCGTGACGTTTGCCTATGAAAAACGAGCTAGATAAAACGTCACAGCCTACTTGGCGAATAAGAGGAGATCGCTGAGTGCTTGTGAGCTCTTATTGGCTCCACCCGTAGTAACGTCATGCCAATTTAAGTTGATGATAATGTAATTCACTTCCAGTAGCGATTGCAATTCTAAGCGATCGCAGTGCTGTTTCACTTGAATCCCTGCCTTAGTTTATTTCAATAAAAATTGCAGCAAATGGCTTGAGTGAACGAATTTAGCTTTTAATTTATCGTTTGCTGGTTGATGTTTGTTGATGTTTATTGTTTTTATTATCATTGGGAAGAATAATGTAGGAAATTACTATGTATAATACTTGAAATTTTTAGGATCAGTTGAGTTTAAAAGAAAAAAGTGCTCCAAATATATCTTTGCAATGTCATTATTTATTGTTGGACTGTAATTTGCAGCAGTAATTGCATTTAATTGGCGACAAAAGTAAAAATGACAAGCAGTATATTCTTTATTGCAACCCTAATTTCGCAAATTGTCAATTCAAATTAATTATCCGATTCGTTGTAGTCCCTGACCAATGCTGCCGTGCTAAGTACAAAAGTCGTATCTGCACCTTTTAACAACTTTGAGTTATCGCTATCAGGTGGCTCATTGGGACGCATTTTACCAAAATACAAAATGATATGGTTATTTGAGAACGGGAAATAGTTTTAAAAAATTCGGAAAAAGTAGCACCTGAATCTAATACATGGTAGCGCAAAACTTTAAAGAGTAATATCTCAGTTTGAGCTCGACTACAGATACCGCTTTTGTGCTTAGCAGGGCAGAATGGTGCAGGGAGAGGTGAAACAAAGACCCACCCACTTACGTAGACTATGAGCTGTCCAATGAGACATCTGTCTTGACCGTGCAAATTTTAACTGTTTCATCTCTTTGGTTAATTTCTTTAATTTTATGACGTATTGAAGATGAGCAAGGTGACATCTTCAAGCTCTAAAACCAATACGAATTGCGAATCTCATTCTTCAATTTTCATCTGCGTGTCACCTCTTCATGAAAATAGACAATTCTAAAAAAAAGGAGAAAACTAGTGATATGTCTTCAAAGCCAGACTTTATTTTAATTGTTGTGAAAAAAATCGTCTGCTTTTCTTTTTTCAGTTTTTCAGGAATTAAAACTCGGTAAATTATAAAACTATCGTATAAATTGCGGTATTGCAACGTTCTTTCTACAGTGTTTCGTTTCGGAAAATGTATTATTTTGTTTTTAAAGCCGCGAGAGAAAACTTCCCTCTTCTTTTAATTTTTGGTAAGATTTCTGTTGGTTTCTGTTCTTATTTTCTCTTTTGTCTAATTTTTATATCATAGTTTTAAGGAATTGTAGCTGAACTATAACTAAAATTCAGTATTCGTTCTACAATATCAATTCATTACCAAATGCCGTTTTAGTTTTATACCACGGGCAAAGCCGTGCAGGTACCGCTAGTGTGTTATAAAATAATACTAAACCAATACACTTCATAAATAAACTTAAATACTTCCGAATAAGGAACACCTCTACTTAAAGGACATAATGTTTGGAGTCCTTAGTGTCTCTTATGCAGAGCTTCTACTGCGTTTCTCATTTCCGATCTGAAGTGAAATTTAATTGTTCAATTAAGATAAAATTTCACAATTAAAACACTGCAACATCAGTATATTGCAATTTTACAATGATCGCTTCTTAGTTGTGTTTTCAACGCAACTGTTTTGAAATAAAATAGTATGCTTTACATTTAATTTTTTATTAGACGTACCTTTATTTCTTTGGAGTTATTTCTAATTAAGGGCCCTGCCCACATTGACGTAAAGCGAAAAATAAAAGCAGAAACGTAAAATGGATTACATAGTGTTCCTATGGAAAGTACCCGGATTTTCGGTTTTTGACTTCGGTTTCGATCGCGTTTTACGCTGATGTGGAGCAGGGCCCTTACAGCCAGGTGTTGAAATTTTTGTAACGAAGGTGGAGTTGGACTGTTGTTATGCGCTCGCATTTCATTTTTAAAGAAATTCTTTCAATTAAACTAGAGGGGATTTTTATGCTGTTGAGAATTTAATACCTTTCTTAAATTTAAATTAGCTGATAAATTTTCTACTGCAGAAGGGAGGAATCGAGGGATATTTTCGCTTTGTTCTAAATATTGTACTTTTCAATGGTTTATTTTAACTTAGTAGTTATTCAAACGAATATAAACAAAAAGCCAGTCGTAGTATTTACTTTAGAATTTATTGTGGTTCAGGCATAAGGCGATTTTTGTGTTCTAGATTCATTGCGTTTTTTTTCTTTTCTACCTATGGGACGCAGGTTCTTTTCGTTCGTTTTGGATTTTTTTTTTTTTTTAGGTAAAGAATTTTCCTTCAGGAGGGGAGAGAGGTTGGATTTCTCGCGAGAGTTTCGTTTTATACAAATTAAAGTACGTCTAAAAGATTACATTTTTTTGGCGGTAGCGTTAAATGTCAGGGACAGTTTTTGTTCTAAAGATTTTTTTGAAATTTTATTTAATTATTTATTTTTTAGGTTATCAACTCGTGGCTAGTCAAAAGAGTGTTAACTTTTGTTTTTTGTGTTTATAGAATTTTGCAGGGCATTTTACTAGCACTTGTGTCATCAAAGTCTGATTGTTAACTGCTAGTGCTGATGTGTAAGTAGTCTTAGGGGAACCAGAAAGTAATGTTGACGAACAAATAACTTTTTTAAAGTTTTTATTTTCAATCAACGATGTACTACTCTCATTATCAAAAACTATTTGCCGTGTGGGTGTGCAAACTTTCAATTACGGATACACTGAAATTAATCTGTTTCGATCAAAATATCTGCAGAACATATTGGTTATCGGACAAATGTTCATGTTTTTTTAGTCGCATATGGATGGAAATAATAAGAAATCCAATGGTGCAATGTCAGGTGAATGTGGTGAGTGAAGCAGCTCATCACATTCATTTTTTCAGGTTCTATTTGAGCAGTAAACTCTCATTATAATGTTTCAGAATTACTCCTTTTCTGTAGAGAATAGTGGTGTAGTCTCGCTACAAATTATAATGTTTCAGAATTACTCCTTTCCTGTAAATAAGAGTGGTGTAGTCTCGCTACAAATTATAATGTTTCAAAATTACTCATTTTCTGTAGATAATAGTGGTGTAGTCTCGCTGCAAATTATAATGTTTCAGAATTACTCCTTTTCTGTAGATAATAGTGGTTTAGTCTCGCTATAAATTATAATGTTTCAGAATTGCTCCTTTTCTGTAGATAATAGTGCTTTAGTCTCGCTACAAATTATAATGTTTCAGAATTACTCCTTTTCTGTAGATAATAGTGCTTTAGTCTCGCTACAAATTATAATGTTTCAGAATTACTCCTTTTCTGTAGATAATAGTGCTTTAGTCTCGCTGCAAATTATAATGTTTCAGAATTACTCCTTTTCTGTAGATAATAGTGGTTTAGTCTCGCTACAAATTATAATGTTTCAGAATTACTCCTTTTCTGTAGATAATAGTGCTTTAGTCTCGCTACAAATTATATCATTTAATTGAAATGCTAAACCACTTTCAAGGCAAGCAATTGAAAAATTGACCTGTACTCGAGATTATATTTCCAGATATTTTATTCCAAAATTAGTAATTTATGTTTGTCTATCCGGTATATAAAATGTGCATACTAGATAGCTAAAGGTGGTTTACACCGATGGAAATTGTTGATTAAAAATAGAAACGGTTAAATATTTCTGTCTCTTAAAGAAAAGAAAGAGAAACGACATTACTTTCTGCTGCCCTTACTAGTTGAATTCTATATCGCAGTACTTTGTAGTAGGAAATTACAATGAGCTATATTACGAACATAATGAATATTTCAAAGCCTTACCTTAATTTGTGACATTCGTTTCGTTTTTTGTTCAAATCTAGTTAACTACATTTTGGATTCCAGATTTAAGATTTTTTAAGAAGGAAAGGTGTATATTTTTATGGGAAGTATTACGGCAAGAAAACATAAAGGCCTTGTAATTTTTCAAATATATTAAAACAATTTTAATAATAATAATAAAAAAATGTTAAACATGTTTTAAAACAAAAAGAAGTTTAACTTTCGAAAAAATTCAAAATCCAATTAATACAACTTGAAAAATTAATAGAAATTAAACTCTTGAAAGAATTCCAGCATTTCGTGGGTGCTGTAGAGTGAACGACAAACACGAGAAAGTGGTCTTCTCTTAAAAACTTCAACTCGAACTTGGTTAAGAAATAAAATCTACGAAAGAAAACGATTATTGGAAAACGATTAACTGAGCAATTTATTGCTCTCGTGTAAAGCTTAGGAGCAGCCAATTAGCATAATATACACTTTTATTAAACCTAGTAAGCTAATAAGGAAGTTTGCTGTTGCCACGTGAGAGGTAAAAAAATGGCATACATAAGAAATTTGAGGGAAATACTTTTATTGGAGAAAATAACGTTCTAATTTAAAGGTTTTTTTAAAGAATTTTATTTAAGGATTCTTTACAGATAAGAGATGGAAGGTTATTTCTACGAACGTTGCTAAGCGCAGGTATAAGGAATTTATTCCCGAAACTTGCACGCACTATTAAAAAAATGGTATTTTGATTTAATAATAATGAGTTTTAGGCTATTGCTTTGTGATTAGCCATTCATCTAGAATTTTAACCAAGAAGAGAAAATCGTCCCTGACAGTTTTTAAGGGGAACAAATTCATTTTAGAGGAGGGAAGTGCAATATGAAAATAATTGTAACTATTTCTATTAAAACAAATGCTAAAAAAAAACTTTCTAGGATGAGAAGGATAGTTTTAATACTTTGAATCCAAAAAAAAATATTTAAACAAACAAACACCTACTTAGATGCATACTATTTTTTAAATTTCAATTTATTTTGTCCCCTATTTTCCAGTGCTAACTTTCATCTCAAAAAATTTCTTGGCCGATTTTTTCGGGTTAGATGTGCTGAAATTTCTCACTTTTTAAACATAATACTGCAAAGTGATAGTTAATATAAAGCAAACAATAATTTTATCTACGTAGTAAAGCATTTTTAATTCAATAACTACTTTAGATATTTTTTTTAATTTTGACTTGCTTTAAACCTTGTCATATATATTACTAGAAGTACAGATATGAAATTTGTAGGCAAAGAATTCATTAACAAAAGCAATGGAAAATAAGAAAAAAAAGCCTCGAAGTTATAAGAACAAAAAAAAAAGTTAATTACAGGAAATTTTATAGGGAAAAAAACATTCTAGTTTATTTTTTTTAAACTCCTCTTCTTTCTCAGTCATGCTCTGTAAATTCAAGAAAATTTTTTGTTTATTTTTACTGGAAGACACTCCTAATCGTTCGTCAATTAGCAGTTTTATTATTTTAAACGCTGTAAGTCACCTGTAGTAAGATAGTTACTAAAGGTAACTTAGAGTTACTATAGATAATTTACAGAAGAGTTATATAGCATTTTAAAGCATCTTGTAATTTGCAGTTTTTTTTAAATTAACAAACATATCAGTGTTAGAAATTTTGGCTACTTTAATATATCTCTACGTAATACACTTCAGTACTACAGCTCCTCTATATTCCCTTCTTTAAAGAAAAGAAAAAGGAAGAAATATTTCTGTGCTTGATTTCTTTATTTCTATGTCAGAAACTGTCTACTAATCAGCATAGCGACTAGAATATGGTAAAAAATATTTCTACACTTTGTGGAAAAAGTGTCTTACTCACGAACAGAAAATGTCAGCCAATTTTCAAAATAACCCAAATATGTGTAATACATACGTGGATATAGTCCTCACGAAACTCAAATGTAGAAACTTGGAAAGGTGCCCTGATATGTGAGCGAAAAAGTCAGAAGCAGTTTATTCAAACAGCTGCGAAAATTTTGTTGTCCGGGAAGATTTATAAGCGAATAAGAAAACTGATGGAATCAAGTCCATATCTCTAACCAATATCCGTGAATCCATGAACACGAAAAAAAAGAGAGGAATTCTTTTCTGGGAGCGGACATTATTCTCACATGCAACATCATCTCGACAAAGAAGAAAAAAGGAACAGATATATAGATCACCCCCTTAGACCCTTTAAACCCCTTCACCACACTTGTTACGTCTGACCAATATTTGTAAGGAAAAAATAGTTTCCATGACTTTTTCTCCAACTATCATCTTTAAAATTTAGTAAATACAGCAGTGTTAGAAACATTGGCTTATTTAATATACTTCTTCAGAATCTATTGTAATACAACAATTTTTCTCTGTTCATTTCTTTAAAACAAAAAAAAAAGGAAAAAAGAAAGAAAAGACAGAAGCTTGTGTGCTAGATTTCTTTGTTTCTATACAAGATACTGTCTACTAGTTGGTATAACTTTTGCCTGAAGCCTTGTACTTAAAATTTAACGAAAATTGCAGTGTTAGAAATTTTGGCTTTTTTAATGTATTTCTGCGTAATTCACTCTAGTACTAGTTTTTCACTATTTACTTCTTTAGAAAAAAAAAGAAAGAAAGAAGGAAGGAAAAGAAATAGAAAGAAACTTCTATGCTCAATTTATTTGTTTCTATGCCATACAATGTCTACCGGGTAGAAACATTTTGTAAAATATTCCTACACTTAGTAGAAAAAGTGTCTTATCCGTGGACATAAAATATCAGCCGATTTTCAAAATAACCCAAATATATGTAATATATATGTGGATATAATCCTCACGAAATTCAAATGCAGAAACTTGGAAAAGTGCCCTGATATGTGAGCGAAAAAGCAAGAAGCAGTTTATTCTTACAGCTGCAGAGCTTTGTTGTCCGGAGAGATTTATAAGCGAATGAGGGAACTGATGGAATCAAGTCCATATCTCTAACCAACATCCGTGAATCCATGAACACGAAAAAAAAAAAAGAGAATTCTTTTCTGGGAGCGGACATTATTCTCGCATGCAACAGCATCTCGACAAAGAAGAAAAAAGGAACAGAGAGATAGATCACCCCCTTCCACCCTTTAAACCCCTTCACCACACTTGTTACGTCTGACCAATCAGGAAAGGCCCGAATCTACCGGCATGCCTCGCGCGCGCTATCCCGAAACCTTCATCCCGAGCTTCTGGCGTGAGGTTTTAGTAGGAGAAGAAAGATCGAACGCCTTCGGCACTCGTTCGTTTGTCGTGTGTGGAACGTGGAATACCGTGTGCTTTTTCCCTGCTGGTAGTGAGACATATCTGGCTGCACTCCATTTCGGATTAGTTCCAAATTTTATTGTTTTTCTTTTATTTCTTTCTTCATGTGGAAAGCTATTTTCGGGAATTTGTGCTAGGTGCTTTTTTGGAGTGTTTTTCTCGGAAATTAAAAGCCTGGATTGAAATGGAGGAAAAAAGTGGTGCTACCGGTGTGTCTAATGCTAATTCGGATCAAAATCAGTCGACAAAGCCTCAGGCTAATCAGCTGGAAAAGCCGCCACCAGAGGTTAGCTTTGTGCTGTACTCCATTTTTCCTTAAATTGTATTTTTTATGATGTTGTAACCCGGCAACCTTTTCTAGTGGTTAGCGCAGTCTGCCATGGATGGTGTGGCCCCGGGTTCGAGTCCCGGTTTGGGCATGGATGTGCTTTCTCTATCTCCTGTCCTTGTCCCTTCTTTGTATGAATGTATTGTTGTGTGAAAGGTAGCCTACCCTATAAACGGGTACCTATGGCATGCGTGTACTGTGGAAGTCGGACTTCACAGTTGGAAATGTAAAGCAGCGCACCCCAATTTGCCAGCCTAGCTGGCACACGACAAAAAAAAATGATGTTGTACACATTTTCAAGTCAAAGTACGGTTCGATTTGTTGGATAGATTTATAATATGATGTATGCACTAAGAATAGTCAATACCTACCTGTAAAGGATACATTAACTCACCTCGTAAAAATGTTATTGTTAGAGTATTATATATGTAAGACCCATAGTACGAGCGAATTTTCTTTCTTGATTTTACTAGGTGTTATATTATAAAGCCCTTTGAAATTTTCTCCTTAGCAAGAAGAGTTTTTTGCTGTTAATTTTCTTCCGATTTTTATCAGATAAAAAAGATTTTATACTGGAAAAAGAAACTGAAGAGTGATACCATTTAGCAAAGAAATGCGTATTTTAAGGGGAAACGAACGTTTGATATGAAGTTATTTTTCTTTACTCCTTACTTTTCGTGGTCTTTTTTCAGTATTATGTCTGTATACATTGGATAGTTTTTAATGTTAAGCTAATTAGAAATATTTTTGATGAACAAAAAACCAGGAAAGTTATAGCAATATACGAGAAATATGAAAAATTTACCCTTGCGTCTGAATTTTTGAGTAATCAACATAAAACTTTTTTCGATCAGTATTACAAAGATAATTTGGCATTACCTTTAATGAGATATTTATTCGATTTTTTTAAATAGTAGTTTCATTGTAGCGAGCTCCAAAAATATGAAAAAATATGGTTAAAATTATTTGTTTCTCAAAATTGAACAGAGGTAGGCTATAACAATTTACCAATAAATGTTTACATTATCATTATAGGCCTACAAGAACATTTTTGTGCTTTTTGGTTGAAATTTCAGACGCATGGGTCAATTTGTCATATTTTTCATATTTCTGATTTTTTGTTTCAATTTTGCAATTTTTAGATAGATCTAATTAGCTTAATATTAGAACAAATAGCCAAAATAAACAACAATAATGCTAAAAAAAGCCCAAGGAAAGTAAAAACAAAGAAAAAGAAAACTTTATGTCAAAGGGCACGTGCCTCCTTAAAAAAGTGGAGGTACACCACTTTTTTAATGAGCGACACATTTTCTACATTGTAAAAATAGATGTTGTTTTTACCGTACAAGACATATAATTTTTTTGTTATTTTACAGTAATAAACTGGAAAATTGCTATTCTCACAGTAGTAAACTGCAAAATCACTAGTTTACAGTAATAAGCTGCAAAATCGCTAGTTTTGAAGTTTATTACTGTGCTTTTACATTTTTAAACTGGAACCTATTCTGCCAGTATTATACTGTTAAAACAACAATTTATTTTTTGCTGTGTAAACTAAGATATTTTTTAAACATAAAGATCATCTAAACAAGTGTTTTTTCTTGTAAATTACACTATCTTCTTGTTTATGCTTTCTTGCTTATCTGTAGCAAGATTTATTTCCATTACACAGTGGAAGAAACATTTTTATACTTTGTGGAAGGAAATGAAGCATCGGAAACAAGAAATATTCCTTCACATATCACCAATACAAATTTAATACCTACTTTTATATAGATTTTAATTATATATTTACTAACCTGAGGAAATAAAGCTCATTCATAGCGTTACGTTTGTTCTATCAATCTGAAATATATTTGTTTATAAAAATGAAATTTAATCATATGCTTTCACTGTGGAATATTTTTATCATTTCATTTTACTAGTTTATGAAATTCCACCAAAGGTAGAGAGAAGTTTAATATTTCTTGGTTAGTAAGCTAAAACTGCAACCTTGATAAATCTTATTATAAATATCAAGTATCACTTTTTACAAAGGTAAATATTCATTAATTATAAATTAAATGCGAAGAGACATGACAAGTAAAAAAATTTAGGTAGAGAAAAAAAAAACTCATATTTGTTTTCATCAGGATTTTTTTTTCACTTAAGTGTAGCTTTTAGTTTTGTCACATGCATTGAAGTTTCTCTTGGTGTGTAAAATGTTTGTAAATATAGAGGGGGTTCACGTTTGATATTAATGCACATCAAACGTGAACTTTCAAATGTGTTTTCAATTATTTGCTGCCTAGCAAATTTAAAATATATATATACATAGCTGTAAAATATAGAAAATATAATATGGGTTCGTATGATTAGCATATTTCCCGGTTTTTAATCATTTATCAATTTGCATTGAAGCTGAATCATAAATTGAAATTTATTAATTTAAATGAAAATTTAAAGTGTAAAGCAAAAAAAAAAAAAAAGAACTCCTTGCATTTTTTCCAAATCGTTACAATTTAGTATTAAATTCAAAATACCTAGAAAAGTTTATACATATTTAAAAAGTATTTCTTTCGATAGCGTAAAATAAAAATAATAATATATGCCTATGTATAATATCATACTGTTTCCGATAGAACCTTTCATCAATATCATAAAAATGATTTTTTACATAGATTTCTTTGTTTTAAATAAAAGCTGCAAAATTTATCTGCTTCACTAATTATAGTTCAGGGTCCCCCTGACCTATCACTACACATGGATTTACAGGTTATGTGGAACCCAGATGACAGCTTTTTTTTACTGACTGCAGGAAAACCCTGAATCCCCAGAGCTATCTTTGGGATTGGCAATTCAACTTAAAGGATATAATAATCCTAACAACGTGCTAATCACCAACAGAGGATCATCGCCCGGTTTATAATGAACTCGTGACCCACCAATTATGAGCCCAACGCCAAACCGACCTTGGTACCACATCCCGGTTGCATGGAACATTACCTGCAACATCATAATTATAACATAAACATAATATTTCGGGGATTTTTTGTAAAAAAAAGAAGTAAGTTTTATTATATAGCGTGTTAAAAATAACAAAGAAAAAAAAAGAGAGAGATAATTAAAATGATACTTTTCCTGTTATAAATTAATGAAAACTGTTGATTGTAAAAGAAAAAAAAACCGCATTTAACACCATAGGGGTTTTTAATCATAAAAATAGAAGCAATAAAATAAGAAATCTCTTATAATTTTTTAAGCTCTGCATATTAAATATACCTTGAGCATAAAAAAATTCTTATGATCTTCTGGCAGGTTGCACAATATTCTATTATGTTCCTCCAGCTGTAACTTATTTGCTTTTCAGTGCTTCTTTAAAGTTAACAAGCCAGGGAGAACCTCATACAGCAGAAGACTTACAATGTTTTAAAATTACGTAGACTTTCTTGCAAGAGCTTACCCATATTTGTTTCGAAATGAATAACTTTATTTTATATTAAAATTCAGGTTTCGTTAGTTAACAAAAAAGTCTTTTCTTTTAAAACCAGGTTTCATTAAAAGATTATAATTTAAAAATTAAAAATAACTTGGCAATAATTAAAATAAGATACTAATATAAGTTAAGGAATACATTCAAGAAAGTTAAACACTCACTTTTCAATTCAGTTCGCCATTAAATATACTTTAGTAATAAGGTATTTTAAAACTTATTCGACTTTTATTAAATTATTTATTTTAAACTCTTTAGAATAATGTTACAGCTTGTAAGAATGCTTGTCACAGTTTAGTGTATTTACCTTTAAATATCTTCCACTGGGACATTTCAAAGCTAATTAAAATAATATATAAACGGTGTAAATATCAAAATTAAAAATTTGAAGATAATTAGTAAATTGGTAAGATAACTTTTCATCTGTTTTGGGTAAAGAAATGGCACTAGTATTAATGGTACACTGCAAAAAAAAAGCTGTTGTTTTTACAGTATAATACTGGAAGCAAAGGTTCCAGTTTAAAACAGGAAAAGCACAGAAAAAACTAAAACTAGCTATTTTACTTTATTACTGTGAGACTAGCAACCTTACCATAAAATTAGCTGTATTAAACTGTAAAAAAACCGTATAATACTGGCAGCAGAGGTTCCAGTTTAAAGTTGTAAAAACGCACTGTAATAAACTGTGCAACTAGCAATTGTACAGTTTATTACTTTAAACTAGCAATGTTACAAATTACTACTGTACATTTACCAATTTTAGTTTATTACTGGAAAATTAGCTGTATTATACTGTAAAAACAACATATATTTTTTACCGCATAGATACTGCAATACACCTTGATTTAGAAAAAAAATCATAAAAGTCTACTTAGGGCCTGAACTTAGGGTTCGTTTTATGCAAAAGTTTTAGAACTTTTACTCCAATTCCTTCATTTCTCACTGCCTCAAAAATATAAACATAAATGTCTAATGTTTGACATGAACAGAT
Source organism: Uloborus plumipes (assembly GCA_038373865.1). Taxonomy (NCBI): domain Eukaryota; kingdom Metazoa; phylum Arthropoda; class Arachnida; order Araneae; family Uloboridae; genus Uloborus; species Uloborus plumipes. Next base: position 53,292 of record JAXGGA010001285.1, read on the forward strand.
TTTTAAAGTCTTGACCGCGATGTTGTTTTAACAATTTGCAGTCAAATAAATTAGAGAAGGGTGGCATGTGAGGTCCTTCAAATGCTCTAACACACGGCTTATAATGGCCTATTCTCTTATCTTAAGCGCGGATATTATGTTGTGCAGAGAACTTAATGCGCTAATTCCAACTTAGAGCATTAATCTTACATGTTATGACTTAAGCCTTCCAGCATTTCATTATCTCGTTGCATATCTTTATCTTAATCGATGATTTGGAAAGTCACCTCAGGCACACATTTAGGATATCCTAGGTGTCAGTATATGGACTACTGCTACATTTTACCAGAAGTATTTTGCCATATTTTTCACACTTACCCTACTTTTGGATTTCTTGTTTTAAAAAAAAAGTACTTTAGCAAAACAAGTAAAGTTTATAAAGCATGATTTAATTTTTTCGTTGGAAGATATGTGAAATAAATAATTATTTTACGTAGTGTTCCAACATTTCATTATTTCGTTGAATACTTCATCCTTTTCGATGATTTTAAAAGTCACTTCAAGCACATCTTTAGAACACCCTGGTTGTAAGAACAAAGAGAACACAGCTACATTTTGCCAGTAGTAAAACTTATATATTTTTAAAGTTGTTTCTTAAAAGCATGTTTAGAAAGCATAATATACTCGTTTTAATTTAAGCCATGCAGAATAGATTATTCTTTTCTAAATAAACATCCTTTTTTATAAATTGCAACCTGCAGATAAATTGCGTGTCATATTTTGCAAATCGTGCAACTAAAATCATTTGAATAGAGTATTAAGAAAAAAAATGAAAGTGAGTTTAATTACTGCAAAAAAATAGATATATGTTTTGTCAGTTAGATTAATAATCAAACAAGGTAACAAAATAAACATTGTTTAAGCTACAACCATTAACGTAGCTTAATACTATACAAAGCTAATAAAGTCTAACACTCTACTGACCGTAAAACGCTAAGAAACAAACTCTCTCCTCAAAAGTTGCACCTTACAGTTGAACGATCGAGTTGTTTTTAGTTTGATGAAAAACTTTAAAAAAAGAGAAACGTTTTTCTCTTTTAAAGTTGGCACTTACAGTTGAACGACTGAGGTATTTTTGTTACGATCCCAAAGTTTAAACAGAAATAATTGATTTTTTAAGTGCATCAATTACTTTCTTTTTTAAGCTATTAACTTGAGAAAAAAAAACATTTGTTTACAATTTTCACTCTACACGTTTTATTAGTGAAGCACAATGCTTTTTAATTAGAAAACTTAATTACGGATTCAGAAACAAATTAAAAAAACAATAATAAAAGGGTCATATTACGACATTATTATTACATTGTTTATTTTTTCGACATAAATAACATTTTAAATCATCAACCGTCTATAGTAGTTTTATCTTTGTAATAGTACATGTTTTAAATATTTTAATAATTTATAAAATAATGATCCAAAGAAAATTTTGTTAAATATATTATACTGACTGCTAAAAATATTACTTGTTAGCTGTATATTTCTTAGAAAAATCCATGGAAGAAAAAACATGAAAACACAAAAAATGTTCATCGAGGAAAAGCAGTTTAAAGTTTTGTTTTGCACTGGTTACTTAGTGTACATGACCTAAAATATTGTATAACTTTTAAATAATGTAGTTTAATTTTTAAACATTTTCGGTGGGTTAGAAGCTTGATGAAGTTAAAAGAAAGATTGATAAAATTTATCAGTATGGTCAATTTTTAGGCGATGTGATTTTATATAAAATTGCTCACGTTTACTAAAATAAAGCAAAGTAATGGGCAATCAAATTACCAAACGATTTAGTACGTCTTAATACTTAATTGTGAAATCATGTACTTCAATTTTCTTTAAACTACATAATAGAGCTGTAACTAAAAGAAAATTAAATAACTAAATAAAAAAAAAGAAAAAAGAGTGTGTTAAGCACTTCATTTATGATGTTTGTTTATTTTAACCGTACTTAAGATTTTTTAAAAAATATAATAATTTTTCTCTTGCATTCTGTGTAGTATTAAGTCAACTAATTTAAACTTTATCGTGAACAAAACTATTTCTGTTTGTTTAATCATATTTTCTCTCACGTTCTTTGCTGATGACTTTGCAATGTTAGCTTTTCTGAAATTATGTTGTGGAAAGCAAAAAATTAAGCTACACTCTGCCGAAGCGCATGAATTTTTTAGAATCTCAAAATCGAGAGAAATTTAACGTGAATAAAGTTAGGAATAAAAACACAGCACACGCTTGTAATTAAAGTTATGTTTGTACTGAGTACGCATATTTAATGTCCAAAACTCGTTTTTTTTTCTTGAACGGTGTAAATATTTTCCTTCCTTTTATCTATAATGTCGACTTTCGATTGCAGAGCTTACTTTCCAAAGTTTACTCGCCTTAATGACTTTCTGGTGTTAATGTCTTACTGTCAGCAATCCTTAATGAGCAAAATTATTCAGGCGTAATCTTTCTTTGTGTGAAGAAATAAACGAAAATAAGCAATTTGAGCGACAAAGTGGATGCTAGCGGAACCAGTCAGGAGAAAAAATGCTGTTTCGTTAGGGACAAAAAAATGTACGTTTTTTGCCATTTAAACATAAAAATAATGACTAGACAGGATTTTAAAAAATAACATAATAGAAGAGTTGTTTATTTAATTTTTACGACATCTGGCTTTAGATGTGAAAGTAAGTATTTATTAAAAAACACTATTTATTTTCTTTACCCCCATTCCACAGCTGTTTAGAGTGTTTAATATGATATTAATTTTTTTCTGAAGTTGATCGAAAAAAGCTTATTCGCTGCATATGATGGTTTATTGAATTTATAACTTTAAAAGAAAATAATGCTACTGTTTACTAATACAGTGTAATAATATAAATCAACAGAGAGAACAATTAAAGAAGCGATTATAAATGTCTACCAATAGAACACAAAATGCTGCAATTTTTTGAAAAAAAATTTTTTTTTGGTTTCAGTAAAGGAAAATTGGAGTTGTGATAATACTGTAAAAACTAATTATGAGATTTTACAATTTTCAATTAATGTTTTTTTTTTCATTTCAAAGATAACTGATTCATTTATGATATATTTTCAACAATGTCATATGAAGTGGTATATTCCGTAAGACAAATAATACCATTTTTTTTTTCATTTAGTTTAAATATTAGTGTGCTTTTCTTGCTTTTGGCTTATATTCACAATTTACTTGACCTCTACACGTTATTATATGTATGTTTACCAAAGTACTTAAATCTTTCTGTGTTTTTTGGCATTATCTTTGGAGTAGACTATGTTATGGTATGAACAAGTATCTATTTGTAAAAGTAGAACGGCCATAATTGGATTACTTATAAAATTGCGTTCTGTTTGGATAATTATCTCTTTTTCTAAGAGAAAATGTCTTTGTGCGAGCTTCAGTAGGTATAATCTATGTCAAGACTGATATCAAATTTACATATAATTAATTTTCCGCACAAGTATAAAATTTTAAATCCACGCATCTTGAAAATTTAATCAAAATATATAATATATAAAACGTGTTGGTAGTACATTCTATTAAAAAAATCGATCTTCTGATTTACGACATAAAACGCAATATACAGAAAAAGAGATTTGTTTAGCATATTATTTTTTAGAGCTACACTCAGTATTGTTAGTGATTTTTTCAATTTATGGTGGAAAAAATATGAAAAGAGATCAAATATAGAGCAGGGTATCGTACCTTATGAGTGAAAAAAGTTAGTATCAGGGACGTCATTTCAAGTTTTTCCATGGGGGGGGGGGGCAAAGGGTCCAAACACAATGCAATTTCATCGGAAAACATAAAAACCACGCCCACTTATATGTAAATACATTGATTTCTTGAAGTCTGTGGGGGGGGGGGGGCAATTGACCCCCCTGCCCCCTCCCTAAATGACGGGCCTGGTTAGTATGTACTAGTTTCTTTGAAATATCGAATGTTGCACATAACTTGAGCGGAAATACAAGCATTTTCAACAAATTTATTTATTGTATTTTTCATCAACTTTATGCAAGTTAAAATTGTAACTGAGAGCGTAGAAGACATTTTAGAAATGGTATCGTGATAAGAGGGCCATCCCATGTGATGGAAACCGAACATTTGGAGTAATTTTGTCGGCAGATTTTTTCCATAAATGTAAACAAAATAAGCAGGGATTTTTATTTATTTTTTATTTTTTGCTTGTTGTGACTGAATGTTTGTAATCAGAATCATATACAAAATTAGGGGTTATTAAAGAAAATAATTGAACTATATTCTGTAAAATGAATTATATTGAATTCTATGCTGAATTTTTTTTCTTATTCTTTGATTTGAAGCTATTAGCTTTTAATTATCGATGTGCAGATCTTAAAACACATACAGTCGAACCTGTTTATCTCGAACCTGCTTATCTTAAAAAACCTCTCTATGTCAAAATTTTTCAATTCCCCTGCATTTACAGCATAAATTTAATGTTTTTTTATGTTTATCTCGAATGATTTTTCCCGAAAACCTCTATATCTCGAATTTTGACGACTCTCATTTTTTAATTTCAGCTCCAGCCACCTTTATCAATTGTATAACTTGGAGACAAAAATCATCTTTTGCACAATCATTCAAAGATTATGTTCGTACTTATAGATATGCATTAACTTAACGCTATCACAATTAGTAAAAAGGTGGACTCACAACATGACGTACAGTAAAATATTCAACAATATCAATGCAAAACAATCTATTAAGTATTTGACTTTGTTCCAATTGCTTGATTTTGTAAATTTCATCACAACCTCAGTGTCTCGAAACCTCCGTATAACGAATTTTTCTTCTGTCCCGTGAAATTCGAGACAGACAGGGTTGACTGTATTTAGTTTTGCTGCCGACAAAAAAAATCGTAGTTTGCGTTTTGTGCGCATGGGAGCCACGGGCGCTTCCATCTGAAAAGAGGGAGATAGGTTTAGGATGCGCACTACCCGATGCCTTTAGCTTTTGTTCGCTTTCTACTTCCTCGTTGCTTTCCCCCCTATTTCGAGCAAGTCCGAGGAGACTTCGCGCGTGCGCAGATACAGCGGAGGTCGCACGAAAAAATTTTAGACAGTAGTTTGTGTTGCTTTTTTTCCATGATCACAAATAAACTGGCAAAACTTCTCCGAAACTCCAGTTCCATCGCATGGAATGTCCAAGGACTAATATCAACGAGTAAAAGAATAAAGTTGATTAATATTGAAATGTATGATGTTCCTCTTTTTTAGAAACATCTTTCTATCGTTCAAATCTCTCTGGGCCTTTTGTTTATATGTAACTGGTACTCATTTTTAAACGTTGCAGTCTTAGAACTGCAGAAATCATCAAACTCTCTGGCAAGACTCCAGCATTTCGTCACGTGTTTCAGAAGAAAGAAGATGAGAAAATTTTTCTCTTTGTCATCGCTATGTCACACCTATATTCTTTTAAATAATGCGTTCCCCAAAAATCTAAATACTTTTCTTTGAAACAGTTTGTCACGAAAAACATAATTTAATTATGTACTCTACTTTTTTAGTTGCTACGGGCTAGATCACTGCATCTTTAACACACTGAACTTGAAGGAGTTAGAATGGGAAATTTCTTTTCGATACTGTTAACATTAAAGTAAAAGCTAACTTTAAACTGGATCATTGTGTGTGCATTTATGATCTAATTCGAGAGGTGACTAAGACAGAAAAATTTCAATGAATAAAAAATCTAGAGTTTATTTTTGCAAAAACTCGTAAGCACATACAGTGAGCTCTCACTTATACACCGCCTCCTTTATGCGCCTTTTTCACTTATACGACGGTTTTCAATGGTCCCAGCACATTCTATAGCATAATAATGATAATATCATTCGTTTATGCGTCGATCAAAAGATAAATATTTCACTTATGCGCCGAATTTTTCGTAAAATATTAAAAATTTATTTTATTTTCTTTAAAAAATAAACATGTTTCTTCACTTCCTTCTTTAATCTCCCGCCTTTATTGCTCACGGAAGGCTTTTTTTTCCGTATGAACTAGAATTCGGAGAGAGACGATTATCTATTATGTATCGTTTTAAAGGGAACAATTTGTGATTAGGTACGCTACAATTTTTGTTTTCTCTTTATCATTGTAGTTACGTTACAGTAACTGCCAAATGCCAAACCGCAGTAATATATCCCTTTTCTATACAAACATTCTTATCCATGCTCTCATTAGAACTTATGCTGCGTTTTAGACCTTTAAATAGGCTTTTTCGCTTATGCGTCTCTCTCAGTTATGCGCCTTTTTCTGTTGGACCCTTGGGCCGGCGTATAAGTGAGAGTTCACTGTATTCTTGCATCCATTAAAATAGAAAATACTTATAATGCTGGTAAAATTGTAGAAAAACCAGTCCCCAGTGGACATCAAAACCAGCTGAATTATATTCATACTTTGTCTTTTTGATGGTGGTCATGATGAAAAAACGCCGTAACTAAGACTTCACACGGGCAGGCATCAGACGATCCACAACACAGTGCTCAGCTAAATCCAAGCCAGCAAGCCTCCAATTCCACTTGCGCATCAGTCCTCACGAGTTTATATGTGGCTCCACTTGCTCATTTGCATAGACTCGCGCTTGTTAAATTTACATATAGAATTGAAAAATAGTTGCATTAGTGAATTAAAAATAAAATTTATATAAATAATGCTGTTAGAATAATATGTTAAAATTAATTTTGTTCCAAAACTACCCACAGCCAGACCACAGGGGACAAACTTTTTTTTTTTTTTTTTTTGAGTTCTGGAGGGACAAGAACATAATGTTCGCTAACAGATATAGCAAAAACCAGTCGTGTTTTAGTAATCGGGACAAGAAAAGATAATCAGCTGAAGATGTACCTTCTACATTAATTCCCCAAATGTCCCAGAAATATCCGGGTTTAAACTTACATTATATTTATGTTATGCAGAATTATTAAATTGTGAATCACATTTACGGAATTTGATTTATATTTTAGTAAACATTTATTTCAAAATGAAGATTTTGTAAAAATATGCAGCTAGTAATCATTAATCTAGGAAAATAATTCATTACTAACATTTAATAGGCAAACCAAAATGCATCTAAATGCAAAGTAGTTAAATGAATTTCATTTAGCGTTCTTGAATTTTGATGAGAGTGTTAATGTAAATTTCATGAAGAGAAGCATTCAAAAGAAGCATATGGAACGTTAAAAATCTGTTAGCTAAGTCGCTTAATGATTTAGCTGTGACAATGTAAAGAAAAAAAAATCTGTTGGTTATTAAAGAAAATGAGAACACGTGTTTTCAAGTTTCGCTGTACTTTACTGTTTTATAAATATACTAGCTGCCAGGGCAGCTAGATTAGCTTCCTGTGTCGTGTTGGCGCATAACGTCCCTCCTCCCTAACTTTTACTTCATTCTGATGTTATATTATTTGATATAATTAAATGTTCATAAGATTTCAAGACATACTACGCACGTGGCTAGGCGTTGCATGGGCACTTCGTGCCTTGAAAATAGTGAGAAAAGTTTCAAGAAACTACTCCCCTCCAAGGCGGCTCGCTAAGAGCCGCCTTCTAGCGCCTTTTCTTTTTTCCTGCATCAAAAAAATCATTCGAATTATTGAGATGTTGCCTGGGCACTTCGCGCCTTCAAGATGGTGAGGAAAGTTTCATTAAGTTCAACTCGCTTAAAGGAAAAAAGCAAACATAGATAATCAGTTTTGAAAAAAAAAAAATTAAATGGCTTTTCAACTAATTTATATTTTAGAAAACTACAAGTACAGTCGAACCCGCTTAATGGAATATCGGTTAATGGAATATCCCGCTTAATGTAATACATTTTCAATGTCCCGAACCGTAGTAAATCATTTCTGTGTTAAATTTCCCGGTTAAAGGAATATCATGTTAGGAAGCAATCCCGGTTAAAAGAATAATTTTTAGCCACGCTGGTGTCGATCTCCTTCCATTTCCAACCCTTTTTTCCGGATTTTTCCTCCAGTAAAGAGCAATAATGATTGTGAAGCTTATGGACGGCTTCCAAATAATGTTTTGTCACTTCGTTGAAAGGGTGCAGGGGTAAGAAAAGCGATTCCTGGAATTTGAAAGGAATGTTTCCCTAGTGTTGTATACTGTTTGTCGCCCCCCACTGTGTATCGTTCCTTCTGCTTAAGAGAATGAACAGTAAGCTTTACCTCTAGGGACCCAAAGGAGAGATAAGAGAATAAAGGAGTAATGAGCAAACCAACAGGTGTAAAGGACCGGGGAAGAAGACGAGGCTGTGACGAATCTCTTCCGAGAAGCGCAACGATAAGTCTACTTTGATGTTCTGAAATCATTTTCCAATTTTGCTTCGGCTGTGCATGTGCTTGTCTCTTCATAATGTCTTCTAAGCGAAAAAATCGTACTTTGAAAGAAAAAGTGAATTTTATTGAATATTCAAATGCTAATGTAAATGTACGCAGTTACAACTTGAAAAAAAGTTCGAGATATCGCAATCTCAAGTTTCGAAATTGTTGAAAAATAAAGAAAAAATTCTAAACGACTGGAAATTAAACAAAAACCTTAATCAAAAGAAAAAATACACAGGTAATGAATCAGAAGTTGAAGATGCTGCTCTCCTTCGCTGGTTTGCTGAGAAACGGGCTTGTAACGTTCCTGGTCATTTAATAAGGTCATTTTTAATTGAATTTCTAAATTTTAATATGTTTAAAGTATTATTAATTAATGTATTTAAATTACCATTAATTAGTTAGTCTAAAGTTAATCGTTATATACTTGTTGATGAATATACTTGTGGTTAAGGCAAATTTAAATGTTTTCTTGGTTTAAATGCAAATTGGAACGTCGTGTGGATGGAATCCCGGATAATGGAATATCCCGCTTATTAGAATAATTTTCCGTGACAAATTGGCTATTCCATTAAGCGGGCTCGACTGTAGTTAGCGATAAAAGTACTACGTACTTGGCCGGTTAAGGAGTTTCATGTTTGATTTAGTTAAGCCTTCATTCAAAATTCTCATTATCATTGTTATCACTGTTTCATAGCAACCACGTTTTGTAACAATTGATTTCATATTTAAAGCATTTAGGACAAATAGCTTTAAATTTGACTACTTATAAGTTGATATCTTCGTTAATTATAATCGCATATTTATATACATCAAAACTAATGAAGCCTGAAAAATAACCAATCTATCGGTACCTGGTTCGACTTTCAGTTAAATGGCGTTCAGGAGAAAGAAGCGTGACATAGATAGATAGAAAGAAAGAAAGATAGATAGAAATATACTCAGTTTTTAATATAAGTAGATTAGATTGATGTGAGAAAAAGACTCATTTTACTCCTGGCAAGAAGTTCAGTGGACCCTTTATTTTACGAGTTTCACGAAAAATCAAAACCCCGTAACCTGCCTAAATCAAAACCATGTAAATAAGGACTTACTACACTGCAAAAACAGTTGTTTTTACAGTATAATACTGGCCACAAAATTGCCAGTTTAAAACCGTAAAATTCAAATCAATAAACTACAATTAGCAATTTTGCAGTTTATTACTGCGCATTTTGCAGTTTTAAACTGGAACCTCGGTTGTCAGTATTTACTGTAAAAACAACAGTTATTTTTTTGCAGTGTAGTAGTGTTGAAAAAGGGGTTAGGTTACATAAATAAAAAAAACAAGTTCATTCTGGTAAGAAATAAATTAAAAAAAAAAAAAAAAAATTGCATATGTTTTGATGCACTTCAAAAAATAAATAATCATTCTTACGGTATAATACTGGTAGCAAAGATTCCAGTTTAAAACTGCTAAAGCACAGCAGTAAACTGTAAAACTAGCCATTTTACAGTTTATTATTGTAAAGCTATCATATTTACAGCTTATTACTAAAAATCAGCAATTTAACAGTTTATTTCCATAAAACTAGCTGTATTATACCATAAAACAGCAATATAATACTGGCAGCATTGGTTCCGGTTTAAAACTTTAAAATGACCAGTAATAAACTAAAACTAGCAGTTTTACTGTCTACCACTGTAAAATTAACAGTTTTAGTTTGTTGCTGTAAAATTACTATAAAGTTAGCTGTATTATACTGTAAAAACAACATTTATTTTTTGGGTGTATACGTACACAACCTGCATACAGAAAGTATCAACAAATTTAGCGCTTGTAAAAGACAGCTGGTTATGGCTTCTTTTTCTTTGCGCAGTCATTGCTTATTTTTTCAATAATTCTTTCTAAGGCATTTAAGTGTTTCCTAGTGTCCAATTTTTTATGACAAGACCTTCCGTCACAAATCAGGAAGATCATTCGCCATATTCAGGAGTAGCTCAAAACTTTGAATGGGAAAACTTTTATCAGTTGGTCATGGATGTAGGTATTCTCATTGGTTTCCTCTTTCTTTCTCACTTCGTAAATCTCTTTTTTCTGTGAGCTCTGAATGGAAGAGCTAGAGAGATGAAGGTGTTTTGTGACAAAACAGAATTTGCGAGTAATTGAAGTTAAAAGTTTTTTGCAGTTGTTGCAGCTTTTTTGTTTTCTGGTTTTGTCGTTAGTGTGCGTGTGAAATTGATATAATGCCGCCTACTTTTTGATGCACCAAGTTTTATTTGCTTGCCTTTATCCATTGCTTACCATTGTCCAGTGTTCGTTTTTTTTAATTTAACATCGCCCCTTCATCCTCTAATCCCTTCAATTGTGTTAGTTTAACAACTTTACTTTTGAGAAAGAGATCTGGAAACAATCCCCCCCCCCCAAAAAAAAGCTTTTGTGCCCTGAGTTCGCTTATGAGCGCGCCAAAATGATGATTTTTGCTTGTTATTTACAATTTTAGGAGTTTGGAATTTGAAAGAAGGGAAAGTTTCTGTTTGAAATGCCACAGCCGCGTTAAATCAAAATGAAGATGTCATTTGATTAAACTGCGTAATCTTTTCCTGTTTCTTCGAACCAGGTATGTTCGAAAGTCCAAAAGAGTTGAAAATCCAACAACCTATGGTCCCAAGTATTTTGGATTTTTGACGCTCTAATGCATGCAGAAAATTGTATACTAAAAATGGGGCTGTTTCCTTTAATTAAAAGTACCACTTTTTGTAACCATTTGTAATAGAACATGCAAAATGTCATCATTTTTTTTTAAGTGACTGATTTCGAAAACATAGCGAGTTCTCGTATGACGTCATAAGTAGAGAAACTTTGGTATACAGCTAATCAGTCATTTTAGATCTGTGGTAACTCCAGCCCTGCAAAAATGAAAAATCCGGTCAAAAATGCCGTCTCGTTTATGACGAGGCCTGGCCTGAGCGTTTGGTCCTCTTATGAAGTCAGCAGCAACAGTGGAAGAACGACTAAGATTCTTTTAAGATTATTTAAAAAAAACAATGAGCCGAAAATTAGATAAAAAGTTCAATTAGATAAAAGTAGATAAATAGAAAATAGCAGGGCTATTTTCTATTCTTTTTCTTTTCACTGCTATTTTCTAGAATTGCAAGGCTTTCCTAAAATGACTTATCCGAGACTTGAAAAATAATTCTATTATTGTATAATCTGTCAATTGGATGTTATATTATTAAAACTTTATAAATAATATTAAAAATATAATATCTAAACGTAAGTTTTCAGTGAACCAAAGTTAATTGATTACTGTTTATTTCGGTACTGCATTTTAGTTTCATTTTATTCTGATTTTAATCGTCATAAATTTGATGCTTAAGAGAAGCGTATCAGAGTTTAAAGAGATCAATCAGTTACTGAACCATATCAGTCCCTGAGTAACTGAAGATTAGTTACAGTTCAAAAAGTCCTGATATCTCACTCTCAAAGTTTTAATGAATCTTGAATAAATTGCCAGTGAAACGTTCTTGTCTCCCCCGCATTTTGCGAAACCTATTCTCTCTTGAGCTTTGAAAATTCAAATTTGTTTCGAAGTTTTTAAATTTAACTTTACATCGTTGTTTAATTTTTGAATGAATAATAAGCAATAGTTTTCTAAAGAATGCATTTTTACTGAAATGTTTGAGTGGTGCTGTTGTTTTGGAGTAAGATTTTTTTTTTTTAATGTTGCAGATAACTGCGAGGTTATAGGTATTGGTGAAGTCTCCTTGTTTTTTGAGCCTCTGTCTTATCATTTTGTTTAATAAGATAGAATATAGCATCAACTAGAAAATAATGTAATAAATCATGAAAAATGAGAAACAGGATCTCAACAAATACGAAAGATTATAATATCTTTTATTGATACGATAATGCAAAAAAAAAAAAAAAAAAACGCTCAGAATATATGCCCGTTTTTGATTTAGAACAACGTTTCTCAAACACCATTTGCACTCATGTGACTGTCAAAATAGAAAAATAGAAGAATTGTTTCGTTTAGAATCAAAACCAGTTACGTCCATTTTTAATAAAAAATAGTTTTATTTTATTGTTTCATTTCATTTCATTCCACACTCCAGGGTCCCCCGTACCTAACACAGCTTCGTGGTTTAACCGGGATAGGGCCCTGAATCTGTTCTTAATTTTGAACCAGAATCTAGTGTCGAGAAAACCCTAGGCCCAGCACCCCAGAGGTATCGTTTCACTTGGAGGACTTTGTGACCACGACATTTTTAATGCCTCCCAGCCACCATTAATAAAGACGGTGGATCTTTGATCGGCTGGGATCGAACCCGGGTCCCTCCGGACACGAGTCCGACGTCTTACCGACGCCTTACGAGTCCGACGTCTTACCAATCGGGCCACCACGGCCCGATTTTATTGTTTAAAAGCTCCTTTACTTAAAAGCAATTGATTAAAAACCACTAGAGCTCAGTAAAAAGTAAATATTAAGTAAGGGTTTTCCGTCAAAGCCAAAGGGGGAGGGGGGGCAAAGCCCTAGAGGATATCTATAAAGGATACATATGTATTTTTACTTAATTCAACTACATTGCATGTTTATAGCTCACACCGAATATAAAACCAGGATTTTTTTTTTTCAAACATAGCCGATTTTTTTAATAAAATGATCTCTCATATTAATATCTGTACCAGGTCAATCCATGCGAAATCATACAGGAAAACTAAACAATGTTGCTCACTATTTTTGATTTTTAAAACTTTTTGCCTGTTAATTAACTGTTATATTGGGAGCATGAAACAATGGTTTAAAAAATTTTAAACCTTCAGAATTTTTTTTGGCAAGCACTTTTCAGTAGCTGCGGAAGCGACTTTTCGTGAAAAGAGTACTTTGTGAAGATGCTTATAACTTTTTTATTTATAAATATATCAAAATGATTTAAAAACCACTTGATTGAGCAAAAAATGATCTAAATTTCTATACCAGTTATTTTTCTGATAATTAGTAACAAATTTGTGTAAAATTGGCTTAAAAATAAGATTTTTTGTGTGAAATTTTACATTTTTGGCATAAAAATATTAGTAGAAGGAATTAAGACTCACCCTTACTTTTTTTTCCCTTGAATAGATATCTCATAGGACTATTCCCAGAAGTAGTGTGAAACATTTGAAGACAGTCCTTTTTTTTATATAATTTGTCAAACTTGGCATTTTGGAGAAAAAATGCTAACTTTGAGATTTAATATCTGAAAAGGGACTGAATGAAAATCTACAAAAATTTAACTGGATAACCTTCTTATAGTAGTAAATATGTAGCAAAATTTTTATGAGTGATATCGTTCTAGTTTTAGAGATATGGAGCCGCGAAGTTGACTGAAAAATCTCATTTATTTTGACGCCAAAAAATCATCACATAATGCAAAATTAATTATTCTCATAATATTAGATGAGTTTTTTGTGGTATAAACTAACCCTTTTACCAAAACATATAATATTTAAATTTATTTTCCATTTACAGAAAGAAATAATTTAGATATTATGCTTTTATAAATGCATTTTTTTCTACGTGTTAGTCATAAAAACATGATTTTCCACTCTAAAGCTGGGCTTTCACGGTCTTTATGCATCTAGTGAGCAAAGAACAATTATAGTTTTAATCTAACCTACAACTCTTCATTCATTTTTAAAAGTTTAAAGCGTTAAAACCCCCCTACAGCACCAAACAAAATCCGAATTTAAGCTCTAGATCCTGTCATTTTCCGTGAGACTGCGTCTGTATAACAGCAGAAAATGGCGGACGTATTTTTGGGTAGGATCTAGAGCAGTGTTTCCCAACCTTTTCAAGCTCATCACCCCCTTCAAGATGCTGACTGACACCTATCGCCCCCCCCCTTCTTTTTTCTTCCTCGAAAAAACCATAATTTGGAGCAAGTGAACATCTATAATATTAAAAATATAAGTACCTAACTTTAATTTGAAGTAAAATGTACGCAATAAAGATACTATGACTAATCACTTTTAAACTAAAAATATTAATGAATAAATAAAATACCTTTATTTTTTTTCTTTCACGAAGCGAACTGATATAATCATTTGAAGGGAAACATTTAACTAAGATCATTGATGTACTTATCAAAAAACAGAAGTACATTTTTCAAGAAATTATTTTCTTTTGTTCGCTGGAATCTGGGTAATTAAAATCATTGAAACAAAAAATTGGAAGGAAAATAAATTGAAAATCTGAAAATTCATAAAATTGACAGTGAATGATAAAATATTCACTAAGGTTAATCCGAGGTGCAAAGAGGAAGCGCTTGAACTTCAATTTGTTTCTTTCTTAACGTGTAATTAATTGTCTGAACACTGAACAAGCGGTTTCGTACATATTTACAATTTCGGTTTTCGTTACCCTTTTTTACTGCTATTTTCTCTTCTAAATACCCATCGCCCCCTATCGCCCCTTAAGAATTTACCGCTCCTTTAGGTACTTATATTTTTAATATTATAGATGTTCACTTGCTCCAAATTATGGTTTTTTCGAGGAAGAAAAAAGAAGGGGGGGGGGCGATAGGTGTCAGTCAGCATCTTGAAGGGGGTGATGAGCTTGAAAAGGTTGTGAAACACTGCTCTAGATCCTACCCTTTTTCGCAAAAATACGTCAGCCATTTTCTGCTGTTATACAATCGCAGTCTCACGGAAAATGTCAGGATCTAGAGCTTAAATTCGGATTTTGAGCGACTTTTTGGTGCTGTAGGGGGGTTTTAACGCTTTAAACTTTTAAAAATGAATGAAGAGTTGTAGGTTAGATAAAAACTATAATTGTTCTTTGCTCACTAGATGCATAAAGACCGTGAAAGCCCAGCTTTAGAGTGGAAAATCATGTTTTTATGACTAACACGTAGAAAAAAATGCATTTATAAAAGCATAATATCTAAATTATTTCTTTCTGTAAATGGAAAATAAATTTAAATATTATATGTTTTGGTAAAAGGGTTAGTTTATACCACAAAAAACTCATCTAATATTATGAGAATAATTAATTTTGCATTATGTGATGATTTTTTGGCGTCAAAATAAATGAGATTTTTCAGTCAACTTCGCGGCTCCATATCTCTAAAACTAGAACGATATCACTCATAAAAATTTTGCTACATATTTACTACTATAAGAAGGTTATCCAGTTAAATTTTTGTAGATTTTCATTCAGTCCCTTTTCAGATATTAAATCTCAAAGTTAGCATTTTTTCTCCAAAATGCCAAGTTTGACAAATTATATAAAAAAAAGGACTGTCTTCAAATGTTTCACACTACTTCTGGGAATAGTCCTATGAGATATCTATTCAAGGGAAAAAAAGTAAGGGTGAGTCTTAATTCCTTCCACTAATATTTTTATGCCAAAAATGTAAAATTTCACACAAAAAATCTTATTTTTAAGCCAATTTTACACAAATTTGTTTACTAATTATCAAAAAAATAACAGGTATGGAAATTTAAATCATTTTTTGCTCAATCAAGTGGTTTTTAAATCATTTTGATATATTTATAAAAAAAGTTATAAGCATCTTCAAAAAGTACTCTTTTCACAAAAAGTCGCTTCCGCAGCTACTGAAAAGTGCTTGCCAAAAAAAATTCTGAAGGTTTAAAAATTTTTAAACCATTGTTTCATGCTCCCAATATAACAGTTAATTAACAGGCAAAAAGTTTTAAAAATCAAAAATAGTGAGCAACATGGTCTGTATGATCTCACATGGATTGACCCTACCTCAAGCTTCAATGTTTTCCCAATATCATTTGATGCCGTGGTTAGTGTACAATTACCTCTTACTGCAACTAGACTTCTGAACTTGATTAACTGCTAACAGCAATCATCATTGCGTTGCTATGTCTGTCCGAATTTAGTAAATTCCACTGAAATGCAAACATTTGTCGGCAGGCCTCTGTTCAATAAGCAGCATTGTGTTTGAATTATGCTAAACGTAACTCAACCTATGCTGTTGTCGAACAATATGCATCTGACTGTTTGTCAGTTTATTAGATCATACGATTATGTAGCGATAATTATTTGTTAAAGGGAGTAAAACTAGCATTTCACTAACATTTCTTGGTATCAAAAATTGTTGGACGTAAATAGATGAGTAAGTAAAAATGGATTGACAATTTCTTGCTAGTTCAATGCTCGTCTTTTAAAATTTAATAGAGTCTAAAGTAAATTATGTGGGTTATAATAAAATATATGTAAAACAATCTTTCATTAAGTACAAATACGAGACATTTCCAGCCAATTTTCCATAGCATTTAAAAGCAGCTACAATAACCTACATTTAAGAAGAGAGATAGCTCCTCAATAACTCTCTGTATTATCTTGAAGCTATATGCTTCCATATTTTCTCTTAGTTCTGTTTGATTTTCGTATTATGCTACTAAAGAGTAAATAAATAAAATTTCTGCATTAAAGTAAATTAGTATTTTACTCTATCATATACTCATAATCCTATTAAAATCGACTTCTTGTATTAGTTTAAATTCACCACTTAGCACTGTTTCGTTTTTTCTAATTAGTATTTTTTTTCTTCTTTTCTCTATTAACAATAGAAAACTAGCTATTCTGACGCATCGAAAACGGCGAGAATTAGTCGAAGAGATAAGAAATATAAACTAAAAAAAGAAACAAAACTACTTGAAAATCAACACCGATGTCATGAATTCTGCCTTTAAGAAAGGAAAAAAAAGAAAAACCAGCAAAAATTACGATTTTCTGCCATAAAAACTTTTCTCAGTTTCTTTGAAATTTCATTAAATCGCTGTTTTTAGAGCACGTAAGTCCTCATTTAAGCGAAAGAAGAAACAAAAGCAATCATTTTACAGATGGAAGGAAGGAGAAAAAATTCTGGTGCATCTGTTTGATGTGTGCACAGCTTGCGAGAAGAAAAGTAAGAAATACGGCTGAAAAATTGATTCGCAGTAATATCTCGGAAAGAAATGAATATTTCAAAAGTGTAAAGAAAGGTTTTTGTAGTGAGGGAACAAAGAAATGAGATATTTTTTTATGTTTCCTTTTTTATCTTAATTCGCTGGGATCAAACGTTGTATGGTATAATATGTAAGCTACTTGTTTTTCGAATTTTTCAACGTCCAAACTTAATGCTTTTTAGGATTTTTTTTTTGTGTGTCTCTTAAAAATATGTTTTAATATCTGGTTTTAGCAAAAGATTTTCAACCTATTTAACGGCTTAGAGCATTGATACTAGCACATGTATAAGATTTTAAAACATTTTACTTTGGATAAAATGTACCTTTCTTTTTTTCGTTAACCATTTGTTCGTAAAAAATGTTTTATACACTTTCATATCTAGTTTAGAAATCTTTAAGGGATATTTTCTGGCTCGTAATTGCCTTTTTACGGCTTTCATTAGTTCCGATTCCAATAATTATTAATTTTCTAATAAAAAATGCTCTTGAAAAACTTACTTTTTCCAGAAGATTTTTATTAAAAAAGATAATTGCTTTCTATTCAAAGAACATACATATTATATGATTTTAGATTTTTTTTTCTTTTTGAAATGAGAGAAGAAACCACAAATGATGTAGGGGAGAGCGGGGCTAAAAGTTCCGCGGGTAAGTTGTTCCCTTTGAAATAGCTCAGCTAAGAAAAAAGATACATGTATTTTGTAAATACGTCGTGAAATAGAATGTTATAGCGCACAAATGGCGGCCATTTTAGCCAGCCCAGTGGCGTCCGGTGTATCAAAAGCCGTGCACGTGCATTACTGATTTACGAAAGTAAATATTTTTGTTTTTGGTGTTTTTGGTCTTTCGCCCTAAATTGAATAGTTAATGTTTAGCTTTTTGGTTTTTTTACATGAAGATAGATTGTGCACCTTTATATCCTACGCTGAAACTATTTATGTTTCGTTATCTAACCTATAATTTAATGTTTTAAAGACATGTGCTTTTGGGGCTAGTTGTTCCCTTTTTTGGGGGCAAGTTGTTCCGCGGAACAACTTGCCCCAGAAAAATTAGCAACTATCCCGAAGAAACGTCTTGCCCTATTCATCTGAACCAGTGATGCAGTGACTTAATACACATATAAATAAATATTATATGCTACTGTGAAGACCGAAAGTGAGATTTCATCAAACATAAATCGAGAAATATTCAATCTATCCGATAGATATATATTAGATATAAAATTTTCGAAAAGCGAACCATGTAAGCTATCGAAATATGTTTCATACTTTGATATAAATGTCATAATTTCGGAGAATCGTATTAGAAGTTCTAGATAGCTCCCTGTTATAACTAAAGACTGAACCAATTATCTTAGCTTATTAGCTGTTGAAGCTGTTAGTTATTATATGTAATTTTCATTTGTTGCACTGTATTAACTGTATTTTACCATATTAATGTGTTATAATTTACAATTTACTGGATGCGTTGCCCGGCTTTGCACGGTCTACCTTGAGAATAAAACTTTTGTCAAGCAACGCGTGTCTATAAGTCCCGATTGCATTATTAAAGTCGATATTTTGCCGGCATCTAGTGCAAAAAAGAAATCAATCGACAAAAAAAGTTTTAAATCCCGTCGTAACAGGAAAAGCCTCAAAGCAAAGGTCTCATCAGAAAGATCGAAGAAAATACGTCCTAAAGGAAATTTTCTCGCGCAGCTTTGGAAATTACTAACCGCTTCACCCGGCAAAAAGATACAGGCGTTTTTAAGTTAGTAAAAATCAATTTCAAATTGGATTTACAGAAATCGTCTGTTCTAATTAGCGTGAAAAAATGAATGGTAAAAAAAAAGTTGAATAAAAATGGGTTGCCATTTTTTTTCTTGAGCGTAAACTAATTTTCTAAATATGGCCGATTTTAACAGCATTCAGTGGATTTTTCGCAAAATATCGCCAATAGCGCAAAAATTGAACCGAAATTCAAGAAATCATTTTCTTCGGCAAATTTGTCGCCAACTTGGCGAGCTGTCACCAAGTTGGCGTCAAACACTTGGCGACCAAAAGCTTGGCGATATATCGTCAAGTGATTGCGCCAATTCATATCACTTTTGTCTACATTAAAATTAACACGTATTTACCCCAAAGAAGGGGTAAGCCCCCCCCCCCGGGAACATTCGAATGCAACCACAAGGGGAGGTACACAACTAGACCTCCCTCAAAACCAACATAGTATCAAACTAGAATCTTCTACGGTATACAGTTTTTGAGTTACGCGACATACCTACATACGCACATGCATACAAACGTACATACGGTCATACAGCCGTACATAAAGTCATACTAATATCAACCATTGTTTTTTGAATACAAATTATGTTTTTAAGGAGTTATTCATCTCGCAACGTGGTTAAATTCGAAATCAGCATCGTTATTCATCGTCTTGTTAATATCGGAACAATTTGCCCCAACCACGGAACAACTTGCCCCAAGACGGGGTTAGTTGTTCCTTTTCGACTTTACTTGCTATAAAATTAATTATTAAAAAACCTTACAAAATACAACTCAAAAAACAGTCTGTATATCAAAGGGACATATAATACTAAGTTTTAACCTCGGAATATTAATTCTAGAACAAAGTTTTCAAAACGAATTTTGAGCTTGATCAAAAAACGGAACTTTTAGCCCCGCTCTCCCCTAAATATCTTTTCTCTTTTTTCTCTCTTTTGCTTAAGAGCAAGAATCTGAGAGAGTGTCACGCCTGTGATTCATGACCTCTCAGATTTTTTCCAAAAAATTACCAAATGTTTATTATATTATTGAAAGACCAAATCCAGAATGTTTTGCTCTGAAGTTGAATTGTTTAGTTTTTATGGACCCCTAAAGTTGAAGGTGCGGCATCAAAAATTAAGCGGATTTTCAAGACATGGCAATTGCTGTGAGCCAAAACTCTTACCAGGAACTGTTTAACTCCAATTTTCTTTTTGTATATGGAATATAAAAGGTTGAAACTTTACAAAATGAATGTTAAATTTGTGGTAAGTTGTTGCCGTAAGGTCAGTGAAGGCCCTCAAAACAGGGCAATTTTGACGTTTTTTAGCGTTTTTGAGGCCCAAAAACAGCTTGTACATTTCAGTTGGCACGGCAAAAGTAGTGTCGTTTGAAAGACCAGTGTAAGCACTTTAAAATAATGTATAAATAACCGAGGAAAGTTCAACGTGCTTTTAGTTGCGTAAGGCCGAAATATGAAAAATGTCATATTTTACCGATATTCAAACGGTCATAACTTCCTCTGCCAACAACATATTGAAATATTTTTTTCGCCAATGTCATACTCTATTCCTTGTCTTAACGGAACAGTTGAGTGCTTTGAGGCGAAATGTGAAAAAATTTTTTACAAAAAATTTATTTTTTTCTGTGCATTTTTTGTAAAAATTTTTTTCACATTTCGCCTCAAAGGACTCAACTGTTCTGTTAAGACAAAGAATAGAGCATGACATTGGCAAAAAAAATGTTTCAATATGTTGTTGGCAGAGGAAGTTATGACCGTTTGAATATCGGTAAAATATGACATTTTTCATATTTCGGCCTTACGCAACTAAAAGCACGTTGAACTTTCCTCGGTTATTTATACATTATTTTAAAGTGCTTACACTGGTCTTTCAAACGACACTATTTTTGTCGTGCCAACTGAATTGTACAAGCTGTTTTTGGACCTCAAAAACGCTAAAAAACGTCAAAAATGCACTGTTTTGAGGGCCTTCACTGACCTTACGCAACAACTTACCACGAATTTAACATTCATTTTGTAAGGTTTCAACCTTCTATAATCCATATACAAAAATAAAATTGGAGTTAAACAGTTTCTGCTAAGAGTTTTGGCTCACGGCAACTTCCATGTCTTGAAAATCCGCTTAATTTTTGATGCCGCACCTTCATCTTTAGAGATCCATAAAAACTAAACAACTCAACTTTAGAGCAAAACATTCTGGATTTGGTCTTTCAATAAGATAATAAACATTTGGTAATTTTTGGGAGAAAATCTGACAGGTCATGAATCACCTCATAATGCTAGGCGTGACAGTTTCTCAGATTCTTGCTCTTAAGTGTATTGCCCAGCGCCAGTGTTTCGACAGCAAGTCAACACCAAGAACCTCTATTATCATGCCTTCTTTTTATTTAATCAGAAAAATCAGCAGAATAAATCAGCAATCATTGTTTATATTAGACTTCTTAAATGTGCTTACATGATCACAAGCCAAAAAATGTCACTTTCCTTTAGACTTCTCTTAAAATCATAATTATCTTTAGAAATTGCTAAAAATTATCTTAGATATTTCCGGTATTTTATTTGTGAACCACTGACTCTGAAAAAATGTCCGCTAATGCACTGTGTGAGTAGATCAGCTTTGATCCACAATTTGTCTATACATAATTTCTATATCTTGTATGACCGTAAGGGCCCTGCTCCACATCAGCGTAAAACGCGACCGAAACCGAAGGTAGAAACCGAAAATCGGGGTACTTTCCACAGGAACGGGGGGGGGGGGGGGCTATGTAATCTATTTTACGTTTCTACTTTATTTTTCTGCTTTACGTCAATGTGGAGCACGGCCTTAATTGTTCCGTTCTGAATTCACCGTATTTCAATACCAAGCTTTTAAACAAAATCAACTAAAAAGGCCCTTATGATTAATATTTCCAACACTTACTTATACAACATTTCAATTCTCTGCAATTTATTCAGGCATTGTAAAACAGATGATTCATTTTTGAATAGGGGATTTACATGGCGTGAATGCTATTCGCTATTTGCCGAAATTTGAATGTAACTACATATACCGAGATTTAATTTACATATTGTGAACGTAATTTTAGAAACGTGCCTAGACATGCTGATACTTTAGAATATATAAATTGGGAGAGGAAGAGATTAGAGATTCATAATCATAAAATATATTTATAGACTTGATAAAGTAAGTAAACTATAATGAATGCATAAGTATTCTAAAATAAAATGTCTTACCTATCCGTCTGCTTCAAGTGAGTAGTTTAAAGTTCATGCTCTGGTAATATATTAACTACCCTTCTAGACGTGTAGTACCATATATATTTTTTATAAACTTATTCCTTTGAACTAGAATTAATTTATCTTTTGAATGCATTTGCGTTATTTATTTATTTATTTATTTTTTTATTTAGTTCAGGTAATACTCTTTTCAAACTTAATTGTGACCATTAAACGAGTTCAGGAATAGAGCGATGGGACTAACCCCGTCAAAGAAAATCACTTTTTCTCTATTTTAGTCAATTAGCTTTAAGTTCTGATATTTTTATATCAATTAACGATCTTGATCTTTACTTAATGGTACTTTTTCTTCATTTAAATTGCTAATAGCTTAATTAATTTTCTTCCGTATATCAAACTATTAATAGTCTTCAGATAAATGTTATATGCTTAAGTTGTCAAATAATTTTCTTCGAAACTAGTTAATTACAAGAAGAAAAAAGTGTGCACAATTTTAGCAACAGCCTGCAAAAAGTTTGTAATTAGACATCTGAAACTTATTATTTTTAACCTTCTTAGATGATTTTACGAAAGAATAGGTTTGTTTCAAATGGGGCTGCGTTTTAGCTTCTTGCCATTTGCAGACCTAGTGCATTCCCCAAAGAGGGATCCACTCTTTCATGTGGCACCATCATCGGCGGGATACCATTGCCGCAAGTATTTTGACGCCCAGTTTCCCCACTAGATGGAGGCACCTAGGCTCTATTTGATGCGAAACTGCACTAGGAATTTAATTTTGCCACGACATACTACAAGCCAAACAAGTACTCGAGGGATCTTTTACATGTCGCATTATTATACGACATGAGCGCTGTCGATTTTTCTGCATCATGAAAATCCACCGACTGGAGCCGGGTTCGAACCCGCGCTTTTGGGAGTAAGATGCCAGTGTCTTAACCACTATACCACTCTGTCGGCACAAAAGAATAGGTAGAACTAATTACTTTTAATACATCTTTTTATGTTTATAAAACTCTAAAGTTAAGTTTGTTCTTACTCTCGTGTTGCTTCTTGTCACTAGCATTCTTGTTAATCTACTATTAGTAACTCAGTTTGCTTCTGTTTGCTCGAGGCAATGAGAGAAGCATTTACCATTGGAGAAGGATTGAGCTACGCATTGACCACTGGAGGAACTTTGAGTGAAACGTTGTCCATTAAAGAAGTATTGAGCCAAGCGTTGTCGATTGGAGGTAGATTGAGTGAAGCGTTGATTATTAAATAAGAACTAAGCCAAGTGTTATCGATTGGAAGAGGATTGAGTAAAGCGTTGACCATTTGAGATGGATTGAGTGAAGTGTTTAACCTTGAAGGAGGATTGAGGAAAACGTTATCTTCTGAAGGTAGATTGGTTAAAGATCCATCGGCAGGAGGCTGTTTTGCTTTGAACGTTGAGGTGACGAATTTAACTCTAATAAGAATATCGTGAGGCACTGATTTGTGGAGTTATCTGAAATAGTGAACTTTTTGATGAAAATTAAACAATTTATCAATTATTTACATAACATTGAACGAAGTTCCGATGATTTTGACTCCTATTCATTTTCCTTGCGGTGTGATTTGATGAACTTAACTGGTTTTTACTTCCTTTTACGTAGTAAAGGAAGTATTGTGATAGCGAAAAAAAAATCACTCAAATTTGGGTCTAAATTTTGATTTTGCTCACCCCCGAATGAATGTTGGGTAGTTTTTTTCGATCTGTCAGCACGTGCATAAGTACCTACGAACATATAACCAGCAGGAAACTCCTTTTCGACCACCCCCGAGTTAATTACGATGAGTTTTCTCTTGACGTCTGTATGTACGTATCTATGTGCGTATGTATGTCGCATAACTCAAAAACTATATGCTGTAGAAGCTTCTAGTATGGTATGTAGGCTCTGAGGAGGGTCTGGTTGTGCACCTTTCCTTGTGGTTGCATTCGAATGTTCTCAAGGAGATGTTTTACCTCTTTTGGGGGTAATTCAATGTTAATTTCAATACAGACAAAAGTGATATGAATTGGCGCGACCACTTGGCGATATATCGCCAAGCTTTCAGTCGCCAAGTATTTGCCGCCAACTCGGCGATATTTTGCCAAGTTGGCAACAAATTTGGCGAAAAAAAATATTTTTTGAATTTGAGTTAAATTTGGCGCTATTGGCGATATTTAGCGAAAAACCCACTGAATGCCGTTAAAATCGGTGACATTTCAAACATTATTCATTGTAAAACATTTTTTTTGCATTGTTTCGTGGCCAACGAGGGGTGTAAATGTATGCATTGTTATCCTACCCACTCCAAGCACTATTTTAACACCTAAGGCACTAAGAAATTTACACGTAAAAGGAAGTAGTGTGGAGTCCATACCAGATTTTTTATTTAGAACATAATAGTGTTGCAAAAATAAGTAACTTAGTTTCTATAATACTTCATGCTGAAAAAAAGGGCAATTTCTTTCGGTGTGTCAAAATTTAAAGAAAAGTTGTCAGATTTAGCAAGTTTCGGTGAGTAACGGAAAACTTTTTTCACATGCTTTACTGATGGTGACGGTAAGATCGCGTGGTATATTCGATACCTCGCCAACGCCTTTAAAATGTGGCAACTTTTCTTTAAATTTCAACACACTTTAAAACCTCATGTATTTTTATCACAGGTACGATAATAATACATTTATGTGCCAGAAAAGTCTTAATATGCTCTTTCTATTGCTGTTTATCTATTATTTGTCTTCATTACTCCGCTGTTCCTGTGTTTCCTTAGTCGAAAGTGTTTCGAAACTTTATCCAATTGTCTAATTTTTTACTTACAGCTGCGTGGGATTTTTTTTTAAAATGTGTTTCATTAACACTTACGGGTTGCTTTAGAAGTTTCTTCGTTTCATTTTCAAAGTAAAAACATGGCTACACATTTCACAAAACCAACATTACTATTATTTCTGGTTTTCTTTGCATTTAGAGTGAGTGACCTTCATAGAAAAAAGGCAACTAAAAACTAAGTCGAAAATATTGTCAGGAAAAGACGCTGGACCTTTGGGAAAAAAAGCATTTAACACGGAGAAAACATTTAATTAAATAATCTATCTAAAGATTCGTATGGCCGATCACATAGACATGACTATTTCCAAACAAAGAAATCAAAGAATTAGTTAGATCTGTGTGAAACTAAAACGTAAATGAAGGAGGCAGAATCTACAAAGCTACTATAATAGATGGATACATTCTGCGATCTTTACTGAGATTGTAATTTTGAATTAGTCCACAATAAAAAAGGTCAAATTTCTCCGTTTTCTCCAAAAATTGTCATTTTATATAAGAATCGGCAAGATTCATTTCAGTAACATTTCGAAGAGATTGTTTTTTTACTGAGTTTATTACTGAAAGTATGCATGAATCTTTATTAATTGTTATGTATTTTACTTTCCTATATTTCCTGACGTACGTGTGATACATTATTTATTTTCTATTACAGGTAAGTGACTGTGTCCTATTGGTTAACAAAATGACTTACAAATACGGTAAGATTTATATTTTTTATGAACTGATTCGCAATGAAATGAAAGTGCTAATGAAATGAATACTGTTGTGTTAACAATGAGTAAATTTAGAAAGGACGCCTTAAAGGTTGACTTAAACAAACATTTTTCTTAGAAGTTGTCTTCATTACTTATGCAAAAAATAAATTTATTTAGTACAAGGTAGTATAAAGTATTCATAGAAAACAAACATGCTGTGCTTTTTGAAGTAATACCTTTTATGAATGAATGTGAAATTCTCGATGGAACGAAAGTAATGAGCTGAAGTGTCGGTTAAAGTAGGTACTTCATAAATTCTGTACCTCAGAACCAGACTAACGTAAGTCCATTTTCGTCATTTTTCGGTAGAGGGGAAAAACGATTGTCGAATACATCGTTTTTCCCCTCTACTGAAAAATGACGAAAATGGACTTACGTTAGTCTGGTTCTGAGGTACAGAATTGTTTGCACATAAAATAAACACAAAAAGTACTTAACTTTGAATCTCTGTGCCTCAATATTTAACCTTAACTGTCTTTTCACGCTTAGCTATCGTATTAGAGAAAATTAGTAAACTTTTAGAATAGATGTTTAATATTTTTGCAATGCATTGCTAGTAAGTTCCTTTTGCGATAATCATCGTTTTAAATCAAATATAAGTACAGTAAATTCAGAATTATCCACGGAATAGGGTGGCGTGGTAACCACGGATACGTGAAAACCGCGGAAAATCCAAAAAATAGGTAGAAGACGATATTAGTGCATGCCTTATCTGAAAACAAAATGCATAAAACAACACATGCATTTAAATAATGGCTAAGAATGATGACATTAAGGGTCATTCCATAGTAACGTAACAGTTAGAGCTGATTTTGTAACTGTTTTTACTTATAACTTAAAGGATTAAAAATATTTTTTAGTTTTGCTGGTGGATTTGCAATGTACATGGTATCTATGTATCATTTGTGCTAATGATTTGAAACAAAATTACTGACAGTAGATATTTTTTCAACCAAAATAGTAGCGTGACTAACACAACATTTTTGCAACCCTGAAAATGAATGCTCATGTTGTGAGGCAAACATTTCTCAAAGTTAAGCAAGTGTTAAAAATTGAATGATATATTTGAAAAATGTGTCAAGTTGGCTTTTAAAAACATAAAACACATTTATTAAATCTTAATTTTTTTTTAGTGTCACTTTTACTCAAGATGGAGTGCGACTGGCGTGACTAACGTAACCATCGAATAACAAACAGTAAACACACTACAAACTATTTATTGTGGGTAATCTAGGTGATAATTACAACATTTTTTCAATTTTTTGAAACTTTTAATGTTGTATAATTTTTATTTATTTATTTATTTACTTTTTGATACTTTTTTCACATCAGTATTTTTTTTTCTTCGGCGGAGGTTGACATTTCTATGGAATGACCCTTAAATGCAAAATATATCTTACAAAGCTATAAACGACCAATAATGCATTCACTTTTTTTCTGCAACCAGTAAATTTCATCACCATAAAAAAAAAAAAAAACACACACACACACACACACACACAAAAGGATGCAGCACCCGCTTATAATCCGAGCCGCGGATAATCGAGAATTAGCTGTAATGCTTGTCACCACGGTTTGAAAGAAACGCAAG
Organism: Uloborus plumipes; assembly: GCA_038373865.1. NCBI lineage: Eukaryota > Metazoa > Arthropoda > Arachnida > Araneae > Uloboridae > Uloborus > Uloborus plumipes. The sequence goes on from JAXGGA010001285.1 coordinate 80,788, forward strand.
ACAAGTATTAAATTATCGCATTCAGAAAATTTAAATAAATAAGAAAAGAAACTCTCGCAACAGCACATTGATACTTTTCCAGTTATTTAAAAATTATTTAAATTTTATCATCATGCTGTCTTACATTGCGCTCACAACTTTTGCTGTGTCTTGAAATGCCACGTTTATTATGCCAATAACATTCTTAACGAAAGCTACTATTTCTAGCAGCATGACCATAAGTGCACGCATTTCTTTTGTACTTTATATTTCTTCGGTGCATATTAAAAGGGAGGAACTGTGCTTCAAAGTATTTTCTTAGTGTAGAATTATAGAAACCCCACAGTTTCTGTATACGAGTGTGAATGTTATGTATGGCAAATTTTTGAGTTTACAGTGGTAGAAGAGTGTTTGAAACAACTTCTACTACTCGAAATGCTTGTTTATAGTACGTGTTTAACAATCCTACAATATTAGAAGCACTATACCACGGTGCTGTGCACATAAATAATGTGCAGATTCACACTATTCACCTAACATTGTCTACCTCAATTCCGTGGTACTTAAGCATATATGATCATACTAAAAAATAATTTGGTGAAATCGATGTTTTCTTCAAGACATAGCCCAAAGGAGGGGAAATAAAATTAGGGTCATTTTGAAAGAGTTTTTAAAACAATGTATTGAGTTAGAGCGGTAATGACAATAATGGTGAAATTAAACATTCGTTACCAATATGCGTTTGCATGTCTCAGTTTTACTTTTTAAACTTACTAATTTTAAAAACAAAGTCATATATTTTCTAATGAACAATGATGCGTAAACGATAAATGAATAACCTTTACATATTTGATCTCGTGAACTTCCCACGTTTGACATTTTAATATTAAAACGATCATTTTATGATATTTTTTTTACAAAAATCCCATTATTTCCAAATTCATTTTAAATTTAATATTCATCAAAAAAATATAACAGAAATATTTTCAAAAACAAAAATACTACTTTATTTGATGTTGACAACCATTCTATTTCTCACAGATGAAATCTACTTCAGCAGAGAGGAATATTACTCCACATATCAAGGCTTGAAAAATAATTCTACCTCGCACGGATACGGATCCGAAGTACTTTTTTCCCCCTCATATAATTTCCTTTTCTGTCTGCGGAAATTTCATTAAATCTTTGCTGGCAGAACATGTACATTCCATCATTTATAAGAAAAAAAGTAGTAAGAGCGATAATTTAGTAGACAAGGAAGAAGAGAAAACAGGTTCCTTCTTTTCTCCATAAGTTTCTACTTCACACAGCTTGGAGTAATATGAACAAATAATGCTGTTGAGTAAAAGAAAAATATGTAATATGTGAAAGTTCAACAGAGTAAGAATGTATAATTCAGGATATTAAATGTGAAGAGTTATTTTCTTTTTGATTTATACACTCTAACAATCTTGTGAATAAGTTTTTGCTTTAGTTCTTTAATGTGTTTAATATGCCCTTACGCTGTACCGTACGATCATATACGTATTTTACATAAAGCACAATATTGTAAAAATACACAACATTTCAGCTTGAATTTTTTTTAAACAAATTGTTTTGTAAACTCAAAAATTAGACCATATTACATCCCATAACATAAATATTCTTACAAATTTCAAATATATTAATCAACATAAAATAAGACCTTGTTTACAACTCTTACAAACTGTCAAAGAAATTTCTGATTGTTTAGTTTCACAAATCTTAATTTGCAGAGAAATAATTTTCCCCGATGGTAAAAAATTACGAACGTATTGCATTTTTATTACATTTGAAACAAAATTTATGATTGTTTTAAAAAAGGGTTTCAAAAAAAAAACCATCGCATTAATTTATGAATATTTTGCATCGCAAAGTATTCAGAAATTTATTTTAATTACGTTGAACATAACGTTTTGAAATATTTCAAATAATTTTTGATTTCTAGTTTTTAAAATTTTTTTAAACGTTGAAAAATTTGAATTATGCTGTAACTGGATATCACTAAATATTTTTGTTCGAAAATCCCACAAAATAGAGGCAACAATCCTTCACAATCGAGGAAACTGGTGCGATTTTTAGTAATTGATTAATTTTATGCTTTCATAAATGGAAAAATATTATTCAGAAAAAATCAGGATGCAGTTCCTCGTAAACTTAGTCTTAAAATTCAGAAACAAAAAAAAATTTTAACATTACTTTTAAAGCTACTGTTACTTTGTTATTGCCTTTTGAAAATGCTTAAAATAAATCAAACATCCAGAAAAAAGTTATTTTATCACTTATCCGGTTAAAATTAAAACTGTTTGCTAAGTGCTTCAAGAAATTGAAGCTTAATTGGTGTTCCTTTTTTTTCGAAGTTTTTGTTCAAAAAGATTTTATTGTTTTGAGGGTTTCCTTCAACTTGTTTCTTTCGTTTTTATCCGATTGTATTACAAAAAAGTGCTAGAATTAAAAATATTTTTGTTAAATTACAGCAAGAAAAATCAGTATTTTTAAACAGAAAACCTATTGCTGTCAGAGAATGAAGTTAATGTCGTGTTTTTAACAGCAGCCGTACATTTCTCTTGTTAGATTGTGTTAATCTCCGAATTATTTTGAACTGGCTATTGTAAAAATCTAAAATAATTTTAAAAAATAAAATGTGCCTATGATGGAATAAAATAAAACTATTTTGACGGGAAATAGCCTCATTTTACCCAATAAGAACTTCTTGTTAACTACGTGAATTTGGGCACTGTTGATGGACTTTTGATGAGTATTTCATCAACATTGAGTATATGTTCAATCTTACTGATTCTTGTAATGCCTGATTCGTTTTTAACTCACTATAGGCCAAACAATATATAACCTATTTGAAATTTTAGTCACCTCTGATCTGAGAATCGAAAGAAACGAACTTCAAGTCATTCGCTACTGACACTGAACTGCAAACTTTCGTTATTTCTATCATACTATGAACTTTGCAACACGGAAATAAAAAAAAATATGCATTTCAACAGCATTATGTTTAGTAATGTATTGATATTAGTTGTTCCTTTCAGAAACTTTTAATTTGATTTTTAATTGTGAACTAAAAGTTCTTATTATTTTAAAACCAACTTTTTATGAGCAAAAGGTAAATAATAGCAGATAACAAGCACCTATATTTTAAGAAGAACCTCCTAAACATTTTTTACTTTGGAAAATTTGTCTTTTATTACACCTATTTTCTGGAATCTTTAAGAACTTATATTTTCTAATAGTTTGAATGTCGTATGGGTTAAGGTTGAAATTATTGCGTTAAGGTTGAATCAAATTTTTAAAAAAATCTGAGTAGGTACTGTGTTATTTAGAAATTATTTAGTTGTGACACGCGTGTGTGTGTGTGTGTGTGTGTGTGTTTTTCAGTTAGGTTGCTCTAAAATATAGTAAATTCGACAATGTACATTAGCTTAATTGTACCCTGCTTAGAATATAAAAGTTTATCTTTAACAAGGAAAACGAGTTCATAATTTTAAATCAAAATTATACTAAAATGCAACTTAACTTGATACTGAACGTCACTACGGGCGGAGCCAATAAGAGCTCACAAGCAGTCAGCAATCTCCTCTAATTCGCCAAGTAGGCTGTGACGTTTTATCTAGCTCGTTTTTCATAGGCTAACGTCACGCTGACGTCACAATGCTGTTGTCAAGAAAGGTTGCAGTGTAATATAACAACCTCTTCTTGCACAAAACTTGTAGATTACTGCATACACTTGCTTCGACATTACAAGGAACGCTTTTTCCAATGCAGCTTATGTCGAATGTCTTTTTATCCATAAGCTCACGTCTTTTTCATTGAAAAGGGCGTTCTTTGTAATGCCGAAACACGTGTATGCAGTAATCTGCAAGTGTTGTACAGTAAAACTTGGTTAGTTCTTATTTTTCTCTGCTTCACAAAGATATTATTAATTTCGTACTTGTAGTTTTACATTTCCAATAGTAAAACCGTCAGTATTTACCAACTAATCTTTTTTGAACTGAAGGAATAGCTTCGTTGTAGCAAACTTGTACTGAAATAGAAAACTTCCCTTTAAAGAAATCAATACTAGAACTATGATAGAACTACGCAGCTATAAGCACTGGGAAAGCAAAAATAAGCGGGGGGGGAGGGGGTTAAAGGAAGGTATAAATCTACATTAAGACAGCTTCTTGTTTTCTGAAGTTTACTAGTTACTGCAGAGGAGGTAATCACCCATCACACCGGATAAAATTGCAGGACATGTCAACCACATGAAGTGTTTTTCATTTCTTTTTTTCTAAGAGAAATGAACTTTGCTAGATGGTTTTGTAACGGATCTAGTTTTATCCTTTCAACTTTACTTTCGCAGGATATCTAGTAATGCATTTACGGTCCTAGAGTTAAATCTTTCTGACACTTCCTTCCATTACTCTTCAAAAGAATTTCGAGTTTATTTCTCTCTTCTTTCGAGAGCCATTTTCTTTTTGCTGTTCGAATGAAATCGCGGTCACAAGCATTTGTTACACGGACGTGAAATACGGGCACTTTTCTTATAAAAAGCAACATGATTGCAATATTAACAATTCTTTTTTGGCTCGTCACAATGCTTTTGTTTTTTCTCATGGTGTTTTGAAATCCAAAACGAGTGTCAGTATTAGAACATCACGTAATGCCAATAATAAATGGCGCCAAACGTAATTGCTGCGGGTACGATTAATGTTGATAGAGAGGAAAACAATTTGCCTAAGTAACAGTTTCGAAAGTTCGGTTCTTAAAATTTGTTTGTTATTTTTGAAATCAGTAGGGTATACAGAAAATAAACAACGTTACAATGCACAAATGAGCAAGGATACTGCAGACACGTGTTTCGGCGTTACAAGGAACGCCTTTATCAATGCAAAAAAAGTTGTGAGCTTATGGATGCACAGACATCCGACAAAAGCAACGTAAACAGAAGCGAACAGCTTAAAAAGCAAACATAGCGGATTACATGAACACCAATAAAAAAATTCGAAGCCAAAAAAGATCCAATGGGAAAATAAAGAATGAACCGAAGCTTTCTACCAGGTACGAAATGGAAAGAAAGAATTCGATAGGCGACACGATAAGCCAAAAGGCTAACATAATAAAAAACACCAGGTTAAACTGTTAACCGCAAGAACAAAAAAGAGCAGAATGAAAGAAAGCGAATCGCTAAATGAAAAAAACAAAAAGAAAAATAAAGACAAGTAGAAAATGGAAAATGCCAGCAAAATCAGAGGAATAAATTAGAAAGGGAAAAGGCAAAATTATACAAAAGGACGCCAAACAGCAGAAAAATAAGGAATAGCATTGAGATCGTTAACTAAGTTAGAACTGTTTTTCAAAATATGGAAGGATTCCCAAAAATCAAGATCTGATGGGTTGGGGCATTTTTGGACAATTTGAAAAGAATTAAAATCGAAAGAATGATTCTTTTCCCAACAATGTTGCGCAATACTAGACTTATTCAATTGTTGCTTTTTCACATAATTCTGATGTTCCTTTAAGCGGAATTTCAAAGCACGTCGCGTTTGTCCGATATAAGAGAGATTGCAATTGCAATTAATTTTATAAATACCACAACTGTTAAGAGGATGAATGGGATCTTTAAGGGAAGAGAAACATAGTTTATTAGTAGGGGAGAATACCACCTGGAAATTGAAACGTTTGAGAATCTTAGCAACCTGATAACTCACAGAGGGAAAGAATGGCAAAACAACCAAATTCTTTCTAATGAAAGTTCTCTTAACAACAGTTGTTTCGGATTTGTTAGAAAGTTTTTTAAAAATGGAATCAATCAAAGTATGAGGATAGTTTCTATCAAGAGCCACAGCTTTAAGATAGTTGAATTCTGCTTTAAGAAGTTCCGGTGAAGAACAAAGATTAATAGCACGCTGAACAAAAGAATTCAATGCAGCATATTTTTGACTAGGAGGGTGAGATGAAAGTCGATGAGGAGGTAACGAGACAGCAAAAGGTTTGCGATAAACGGTAGTTTCAAAGCCGAATTCTGTACGAGAAACTAAAACATCAAGAAAGGGAATGCAATTATCCTGTTCTTTCTCACAAGAGAATTGAATATGAGGATCTATAGCATTTAAAACGGATAAAACATCGTCATTATGGAACTGGTTATGGTTCATTAGAACAAAACAATCGTCAACATATCTAACGTAAAATTGAAACTGTAATTTTTGGAACAACTCAACCTCAAAATAATGCATATAAATATCACAAAGAATGGGGCTTAGTGGGTTACCCATAGCCAAACCATCTGTCATAGTGTAAAATTGTCCATTAAAAGCAAAAGAACATTGTTCAAGGCATGTACGGGTAAGGAAAATTAATTCCTCAATTTCCTTAGAGGCAAAATGAAATTCTGAAAGTCTCCTTTGAAGGCATAACAATGCACCCTCGATAGGAACGTTAGTAAATAATGATTTAACATCAAAAGAAGCCATAAAAGAATCCTTAGGAACGAAATTATGAATTTTCTTAACAAAATCTACAGAATTTTTAACGGTGAATAAATTATGAATCCTAAGTGGAGAAAACACAGAGACTAAATATTTAGCAAGTTTATAAGAAGCAGTACCGATATTGGAAACAATCGGTCTAAAAGGGATACCAGTTTTATGTACCTTGGGTAAAGTATAAAATCTAGCACAATTAGCAATAGAGGGGATAACAGAGCGTTTAACACTTAAAGGAATAGAATGAACCGACTTAACCGCAGAAGAAATCGTTTTTAACTCTTTTTCGCTAGGATCTTTCGAAATTTCCAAATACGGACCAGAAGAAATCAAATCATTAGTTTTATCAACATAAGATGATTTGTCAAGAACAACAATTTGACCGCCTTTGTCAGCTTTGGTAACAACCAGATCTGAATTGGAAATTAAATTCTTTACACTACGACTCACAGTATTAGCAAACACAGGTTTAGAAGTTTTAGAATTGAAGTCAACGTTAGAAGCAATCAGATGCCGAACACACTCTTTTTGAGTGGATGATAAGGCACTATGTTTAAAAGCCTTCTCAATAGGAGCAAAAAGTTTAGAAAAAGAAGATTTGCTCGCCACAGAAAAATTATCATTGCACTTTAGAGCCTCGATTTGAGACCTATCTAAAGGAACACTGGAAAGATTAACAACAGCATTTTTATTAACCACCGGTAAACTATCAGAGATAACAGAATGCGAATTTTTACGGAGTTTAGCCATTTTCTTTTTCAAAATAACCTGATGATTCTCCGAAAAACGAAGGGTTCTAAACCAAGATGTTCTATCGACAGAATCAAAATCGGAAATAGAATTTGAAACAGAAAGATGTAAATTGTAGAGTTCACGTTCAATGTAAGATAATCGTTTCCTAGTTTCTTGGATCGAAGCTCTAAGTAGAGCCAATTTCGACCGAAAAATAACTTTGTCAATCTTGACAGAACGAGGTATGCCAGGATGAGATCAAACAATTAATACTACAGTGAACTCTTACTTATGCGCCGGCGCAAGGGACCAACAGAAAAGGCGCATAAGTAAGGAAGACACATAAGTGAAAAATCCCATTCAAAAGACTAAAACGCAGCATTAACTATAGCAAGAGTGTGAATAAGTATGTTTCTATACAAAGTACATTAATTTACATAACGGTTCGGAAATTATTGTAAGTTAACGTAACTAATAGATAGTAAAAAGGAAAAAAAACTAAAGCATACCTAAATAGCAATCTGTACAATTTAAAAATAATCCCTCATAAGTATGTACTTTTGCTTTCTGTGGCTACCCATTCTGGGTCGTTGCTTGAGTGATTTGTCTGAAAATAGCTGTCTATAAATAAACTCTGATATCCAAATAGTGGTTCTAACCGGTTTTCTCAAGAAGACGCATTATTGAACTTGTGAAAAACAGCTTTAGTAAAATGATATACCCATTACAGGTTTTTGTATGCAGTAACTAACAAGCGTCCTGTTTTTAGGACACTGGGCATAAATGGGTTAATTTTAATCCAAATTTCCAAGAATAAATAATCTAAACTCATTGTAGGATTTTAAAGTACAGTCGTACTGTTGCATTAAAACCAGAAAAAGAAATGTTTCTTTTAGCATATTAATTTAGCATGGATAATATTTCCCAAAGGTGCTTTTTTCTTGGTTGTTTCCTTCATAGTTCACAATTCTACAAAAGTAACGCATGATTTCATTTTCTTTTAAATTAGAAAAAAATAACGATTTATTTTGCGCCTGTTTTACGAAAAATTAAAACTAAGAAAAGGGTTTTTTCAAATTTCTCTGGTAAGCGCAAATCCCTCGCGCGGGTATCCATTACAGCTGAATTCTAATGCGAGTAGTTGTTTTGTGGCAAAATGTCTCCGAAATTACATAAATCCGGAAAACAACTGCGAGAGAAAGGGCAGAATTCAGCTGTTCAACGACATGAATGGTATTATATCGATGGTTATGACTTTTAAGACCTTTAAATTAACTGTAAAAAAAAACTTTCAACCATAACTAACTTAATGTGGAAAATATTGAGGTTACCCCCATTTCCAAGCAACCCTGCGTATACTTTTTGGTTTCAAAAGCTGACAAGTAATAGAAAAAAAGAAAAAAGTTAGGTAGGCGAACACCCTAACTTTGAAAAACGTTCTATGTTGAGATTTTGAGACATTTAGATAGTCCTAATATTCTTCTTTCAAAATCCATAAAAAAGGAAAAAAAATCAATGAGATATTTGGAAAACTTGAAGAAGTTTAGTAAACGCAAATGCAATTATTTTAATTGAAATTTATTTTTTCTGTCTTGGTTTTCTCAAAGCCACGTTTACGCAAACAGCTGTAAAAAAATATTTACTCTATTCATTTGAAACTTGGCAAAAATGGTTATTTGTTATATTGGCTATGAAATAACGCTCTAAAAGCTAGCGTGAATGCAATGTGGGGTTTTAACAATGATGCACTAAAGTTAGGAGACGAAAATCACGTTTTTTTGCTGGGGGGGGGGGGGGGTCAGATATTTAACTGTAAACCATGTTTTTAGCTGCTTGTTAAAAATTTCAGAGGGTCATATCTTTCTGCGTTATTTAACTAAGTTTTTACGTTTTAACGTAGTTTTTAAAAGGTGAAAAGTGCAAGGAAACTAGCAAAAAAAACTTTTTCCTAAACAAAAAACACATTAACAAAAATAAAAGTTGTCAAAACGTGCTATTTATGTAATATTAAATGACTAATTTTGGTTTTAGAAAGAAGTAATGAGTATTGAAAAAATATAGTTAGGGTGTTCGCGTACCTTAAGAAATCTCTCAATTATTAATTTAACGCTTAATACCTTTTTCTAAGCTTCTTATCGTAGTATGCTCTCAATCCAGCTTTGCCTTTATTTTATCCTTCCCGAGAGGGAACATCTTCCTTTCAATGATTAATGATTATCTGGATGAACAATCCCGAAATCCATTGTTAGAGTAGATGTGTACCGCTGTGAATTATATTGTGATTTTGTATGTCTTTTTTTCATACATCAGACTTTTTTTGGACATGTTTATTTTTCATAAAAGGGATTACTTTGATCCTGAGGAAATTGAAAGTATTTTACGGATTTAGGAAGAAATATTTAGGTCTTTTAAGAGAACTGTTCGTTTAATTCTGTGTTAAATCATCTTGACTGTGTGAAAGCAAAAAATATTACATCCATAGATGGCGTATTGATAATATAGAATTTTTTCCCTAGATCCGTTTTGCTTTGTCTAGAAAATAAATTGTAAATTTAAAAAATACTTGTTTTTAAGAAAGACTATCTTATATAAGTCAGATTTATGGTTCAATTTATTATTATTTTGAACAAAATTATATATGTACCTCAGAGCTAGACTAATATAAGTACATTTCGTTACCTTTGAGGAGAGCAAGAAACCTTTTGTCTGATGCGTACAAAGTATGAATCTCGTGCTCTTTTAACTGTGATAAATAATAGTGAAGAAATTTCTTTAAAAAAATTTCCCAGGTAGCACAAAAAACGTTTAAACGTTTTATAAACGTTTTTAATCGGTTGTCACAGCATTAATAACCATTTTACAACCTTTAAAAAGCGAAGTGTGCTTGGGTTGGTTCATCTGCATACCTTCAGCATATTTTATTATCTACTTGAAATCTTAAAAAGTCTGAATTCCTTTAATTCTATTAAACCCAAACTGTACTCCAATTTTTCATTCAGCTGAACATTTATTGTGAATGCTTTTTTTTTTAATTAAATTTAAATGTTTTTCTCTAAAGACTTATTCATATCTTGTCTTTAAACTAAGTTAAAATAAGTTAAAATATTGATCGTAAAAATATTGGTTGAATTTTAAAAATACTATTTTGTTTATTGTTTTGTATTTATTAAATGGTACATTTGTATACGTTGCATTGTTTTTTGTCCGTAGCGCATGCGGAAAATTGATATTTGTTTGATATCTTAATTCACAGTTAATACCCAATTTAAATTTCTTATTTATTAATATGTATTCTTAATTTGAGCTGTAAAATGTAATCGATGCGCAGTTTTATATTTTGATATAGGCATTTAGCTAACTTCGAAAAAATATTTGTAAATTAATTTCAGTGCAAATAAGTCTGCACCTTGTGCGACAAAAAATAAAAATGTTAACAAAGAAAGAAAGAGACAGGGAAGGGGAAAAAATAAAGACGCGTCATAAATATGCTGAATTCAATTTGCAAAAAAAAAAAAAAAAATGTTAAAAGCAGATGGTAAATAATGGGTGGATAGGTGGATAGGTTCACAAGTATCTTGAGTTTTTCAAATGACTTTGAGTATAAAATGCGGATAAACTGGTCAGTATACAATGTACTTAAGAGTAAGATAAACGTAAATAAATAAATAATAAGGGCCCTGCTCCACATTGACGTAAAGCAGAAAAATAAAGCAGAAACGTAAAATGGATTAAATAGTGTTCCTATGGAAAGCACCCGGATTTTCGGTTTCGGTCGCATTTTCTGCTGATCTGGAGCAGGGCCCTAAATGCGTTACATTAGGAACGAATAGGATCAAATCATGTGATTTTGGTATTGTTTATTTAATTACAACTCTAGGATATTTTGAACATTTCCTTTGTTCCGGCTTCTTATGGAGCATTTTGACCCAGACGATTAAAACTTTTTTCACTTCACAGGTCAAGCCCAAAGGGCATCTAGAACATCCACTACAGATGAACTGGGGATTTAAGACTTAGGAGCAATAAAATTTAATTTGGAAATCCCTAACTGAATACCTCTAAGCAAAGCACAATCCTTTTACCAGAACGTTTTTTGAAAGCCATTACACAAATATGTTTGTTATGTCACTGAAAATACTTAAGTCAGAACAATTTAATGAATGACACCAGGAATGAATCAATTACTAAGTTTAAACATTACAAACAGTGACCATTTACAATATATACACATAATTTATCATATACGTAAGAAATGAGGAACACAACCGTCTGCTGCCGTCGTATTAATCGTTTCATTGCGTCTGGTCTGGAAGTCTATGTACAAGCGTCTAGGTTTCCACGCGGACTGTCCAAATCCAAGGCCACAGAGCAATGTTTATATCCAGAACTGGCACGTTTCGCCTTATATGATTAAAAGCCCGGCAGCACTTAAATGCGTAAAAAAAAAAGAAAGAAAAAAAAACCGTTGAAAACTATGTCATAAAATATTATAAAAATGCAACAAGGTAGATCAAAATACAAATAAAACCATTTTAAAAGCGTTTAAAGCTCAACAAGTTGATTATTTTGAGTCTTGTTTGGTGCACTTGTAACTTATGTTTGGGATTTCGTCAAAAAAAATTTCTGCACTAATGCAGAGGCTTTTTTTCAGTTTTTTTTAAAGCTTACAGCCTCGGAACATCTGTTTGTTGTATTTTAACTCTTTTTGAATGCTTTTATTTGCACTTTCATTCAGGTTGTCATATTTTCTGAACATCGTATAACTACTTAGAATGTATTCACTATGCAAAAAGCTATTTTTTCTTTTTGTACATAAAATTTATAAAAATGAAACAAAATAAACTCGGTAATGAGGTTTCAAATGATATTTCGCAATTGCAGTAGATGGGCTCTATTTGTAGTATCTGTACATGCCCGTCATTCAGGGCGTCAAGTGGGGATAATTGCCCCCACCCCTTACTTTGGGAAATCAATGTATTTACACATAAATGGAAGCGGTTTTTGCAGCTCGTTGGTATAATTTACATCGAATACGCACCCTTTGCCTCTCCCCCCTTGAAATGACGAGCCTGTACCTGTTATTATTAGAAGAATTTTCATTAAGGGCCGAATTCAAGTTAAACACTATTGCAATCGCTTCGAGGCGATCGCAATTGCAATCGCTACTGGAAGTCGAATCACGATAGAATAGCATCTCGTAGCGATTGTAACGTTTCACTTGAATCCAAATTTAGGAATTTGCGATTGCATTGGTGAGTTGCAATCGTCCGTGTTTCACTTGAGTCCCGGCCTAAGACATAGAGTTGAGAAAAATAATAATTACAGAAACTATTTGTCTTTACTTCTGCTGATTACTAAACTAGAAACGAAGACAGTCAAAACAAACGTTTTCAGTTTATCAGCAAAGAAAATGGGGTTGAGAAGATAAGGGGAAAAAAGGAAATAAAGTATCTCAAAAAAACAAAGGCAGTTTTAGTTTTAAAATTTAGTTCTATCTTTTTAAAGTGGCTCCTATTTAAATTAACAGCATTTGTTTCATCAAAACATTTCTATTGTGAAATCTTGTTTTCAAGAAATTTTAAATTGCTTTCTTTTTCTCATCAAGTTTCCACCATTTTTGCAAGAAGGATTCAGATATTTTTTTGCGCATTGACAAAGAACATATCCCTTTTAAATTCTAAAACAAAAATTCACTTACGAAGACTATCTCTAGTATTGTTGAATTTCTTTTTCACCTCTCTTAAGAAAGTGGAACTCTACTTTGCACTCATTCTTTATCCGCCATTTTTTTTCTAGAACCGAAGTTGTTCAAATTTCTATTATTCAGCAGGAAAGTAAAATGTTTTTCTTTTCCTCCTCTTATCTTTAGTCACTTGTAGAGCTTTCGATTTTTCTATTTTCAGATTAAATTGTTTATTTCGCAAACTTTTTGCAGAAGTTATTTACTAACATGTTATTTTAAAATAAGGGTATTGGTTCGCATTTGGAATCCGTTTTCTCACTGTTTGAATAAAAGCACGACACGTTTTTAGTAAACAAGGACTGTAAGAAAAAGTATTTAATGATTTAACCCTCGTGGGTCCCTCCCATTTCAGTTACACTCAAGACCCTTGGGGTCATAAACGACCCCAATGCTTCCTTTAATTAATTCATTATAATTATTGAATGTTACATGCATTATTTAAGTTCACACACTTTTTAATGCTAAAAAAACAAAAAATAAAAAGATACAATTAAAGTAAAATTTAGTTTATGAATTAAAATTATAATTTTAGAGCAAAACTTACAATAACTTAGATTTATTTACATCTATTACAGACCTGAAAAAACATGATTTTTGCAAGTGAATTTCAAACACTTATGACATTTTTCAATGCATTTTCTGTCCAGTTCTCTTGGACAAAAGTTGCAACGTCCTCTTTTTTTTGGCCTTCTGGGGAAGTGACCCCAAGGGTCTTGTGTGCAAAAAATGCAATTCGGAAAAAATAAAACACAATAATAGCATTATTTTGAATAGAAAACTAGAAGAATAAAAGCCACAAAATGCCATTAAAAACAAATGGTTGATTAACAAAATATATTAAACAGAAATTGCATTGGGGTCACATATGACCCCAAGGAACCCACGAGGTTTAAATTATATTTGAAGTATATTGTTTCTAATTTTGTAAATAATGTCTTTTTATGTTCTCCTATTCTTAATTTATTAAATTTGTTGTTAATTCCATCAGTTTGTACTCAAAATTATCGAAGTGACTTTAACTGTATGCTATTTTTTTTTATTATGCATCATTTTGGTGGAAAATCAGTGAACCGTAGCCGAGAGATCGTATCGGGGAGTGGGGAAATCGTAGCCAAACTTAGCCAGTTTTGGCGACATTTTCTGTGAATTGTCCTATACTGAATGGATAACCCCCTTGTTACATTTGTATTTTGTATATGATTCCCCAAAGAAAATTCTTGAATGAGAAATCGCTGGGAAAGGTGTGGAAACGTCCTTAATGTATATAAAAAAGCGTGCGATAGACTCTTTTTATCTTAGTACGGAATTCAAGTGAAACACGGACGATCGCAACTCACCAATGTAATCTCAAATTCCCAAATTTGGATTCAAGTGAAACGTTACAATCGCTACGAGATGCAATTCTATCATAATTCGACTTCCAGTAGCGATTGCAATTTTGGTCTATTGCGATCGCCTCGAAGCGATTGCAATGGTGGTTCACTTGAATTCGGCCCTTTAGTCTCTCCTCGTAGACTGCCCTTCTGCTGAAAGCCTTTGCTTTATGATTTTGATGTAATGTTTTAGGCATTTGTATTTGGGTGCGGGGTGTACTGTTAAGTGAATAGTGATTAATGATAGTTGCTAAACTGTTGGATGTTTTGCAATGGTTACCTGCACTGTTTTAAGTACTCGTAAATATTTGTAAGAAAAAAATATTGCGTAATCATGATAGAAATCGTCATTTAAGAAAGTTTAAATACGCGACGGACTCGTTACAATATGTAAGAATTCATTGTGTAATTTGAGAAATGTTGTACCATGAAAGAATTCTTAGATTATTCTTAAATTTCGCTTCCAAAGAGGAATGGATTAAAGATGGAAAAAAGGATTAAGATTGCCTATCCACGCGCATGATTTCAATCGGGGATGAAGAGTCGGAAGAAACATGACCTGTTCCAATTCCAAGTTTGAAGCCTTCGACTCTGGCAAACTTTAATTCAAATTCAGTTCAAAGACTCCGACTCCGCAACTCTGTTCGAACTACGGACTCGAAGAGAAGATCCCCAACTGCAGCCCAGTTTTCTAGCGTAGTAAAGACTCCGACTATTTTATACCAAAACCAGTCCGACACCGACTCCACATACTGTAAACAATTTGTGCAAGGTTACCATTGTTAATGGGTGTAACGTTTCACAAATTCTGGAGTAATCTGTTCCTATTATAAAGAAACCCTAATTGTTGGAGGAAAGTTTCTCGCAGCTTGTGTAAAATTCCACCAACCGTTTAAAATGACTAGAGCATTATTTAAAGCGGATGCGTTCAGACAAAAACCGGCGCAGAGATCTTGGTGTCTTATAAACGTAACCAAGATGTGCCTTAATCGGCCCAGTCGTCAAAGGGCTTGCTTTTCTCTGCGCTCGATAAGTTCGAGGTTCGGGGTTAGATCTTATCGTGTGCAATTTAAAAAAATTTTAAGAATTTGTGTAAAATTAGGTGAAAGTGGAAAAGTATGAGAAACGAGAAATCTGAAGTAATCTTCCAGCCTTCTTTTGACAGAGTTCTCGTGTAAACTTAACCATAAATTGGTGAAACATCACTACAGTTATATCAACATGGTGTGACCTTACGCCAGATATATCGGTTAAGTTACACCAGAGCAGTGGCGGTAGCACTACCGCCACCGTATTCATGGAGTAAGGTTATATAAAAAAAAATACAGTGCGACTTCAACTCTGCAGCCTTGTTATAACTGCGAACTCGAAGAGAAGATCATCGACAGCAACTCCATTTTCCGCAATGATAGTAACTCCAAAACTTAACCGATATGACTTAACTTAAACGATTTCACGATTCCAACTCTAGCCCTGTTTGAAACTAAATTGCTATGAAAATGTGCTACAAAAAGAGAGAGAGCTTTTATATTTTATGCTAAACATTTGCATGGAATGTCCGTAACATTATGGCTCGAATAGCAAAACGTCTGATCTTGAACAAATACATTTTTTTCTTAGGGATAAATAGGAGAAATTCTAAAATCAAACTGGCTATACCAACATCTATTCGAACGAATGGACTCGTTTCAACCTTCGTTCATTAGAGTTTTATCATCTTGTGGTAATGCTTTGCTGAAAAATTTACGTTGACTGGGAGCGCGGAAGAAACGTTATACAAACACTTTGAAACCATGGATGTAAGAATAACAGAATAAAACACAAAAAGATTTTTTGTACACTTTGACAGCAACCACTCATTCAGCTAAAAAGCGTAGTGTGGTAACTATTTTTTCACGAAGGACACCGGAAACCAACTCTATTTGGACAGTAGAAAACAATGGAATGTTTGCACCGATTGATGTTTTACATTATCATGAATATTTAAGCACTTTAATTTATTTTATTACGATTTCGGCTCCGTTTGTTTCCCTCCGTCGGGCTTGAATAGCTTATATTCAATACTGTTTTCTCCATATTTTCAAGACAAATTTCTTACCAGAAGATTTTTACAGAATATGTCCTTTAGTTTCATGAAAGTAAATACAGAGCACACACACATCCCCATGTAAGCTAATAACTACCTATTATTTGGGTCGTATAGTATTTATATGAACGTATGTAACTTAAGGCGCATAAACAAATAAACCAGTAGGAGTATTGTGCTTAATATTTACATAAATTTTCATTTGACGACATAATGGAGCAAAATCGTTTTAAGCATTGTAAAATGCAAATGCAAATAAAAGCCTGAATTTTAATAGGTGTTTACCGAGCCGGACGTTTAATTATTGTAGTTGCTTTAATTGAAATCCTTAATCCCTTGATAATTTCAGAATAATACATGCGACGAAAAAAAAGAGTACTATTAAAGTCGAAACTAAAACGTTTTTCTACGAAGCATTTGCATAAAAACAATACATTACAATTCCTCTGGGATGAATTTTCTGAATTCAAAGTAAATAAAGTTGAAATCTAAAAAAGAATCGTAGTGCTGCGATAACGTAATTTCCTTTCAAAACAACGCTGATGCTGATTTAATACAAAACGCATTCTTTCTTTAACTGTATTTCTCAAAATCATTTTAACACTGTATATACAGAATACAAAAAATCATGAGTACCTTTCCTTCATAAATTTCTTGTCAATTTATTTTTTATCTCCATTCACATTCGTTTTGTTAGATATAATTTATTCTCATTTAAGTACAAAGGAAAGTTTTTAAAATGTGTAAATTTATGTTCATATATTACTAAGTGTGTGTAGAAACTTATGTTTCTCCTTGCAGTAAACGTAATAATTAGTGAAGACAAAAGTCCAAAAAAAGTATTTATAATGGTTTGCAACTGCTGATACAAAAATATTTCCAATGGGGGAGTTTCCTTCAGTCAAAAGCACTACTTTTTGTTGCTGAAATTGATAGAATGATACAAAAAAATAACATGAGCCCGGAAAATACTTTAATTTTCCCAACAATTTATTTTTTATTATTTTTTTTAAATAACCTACTTTGAAAACGGGGCGTGGTTTTTGTGACGTCAGTGGTGCACCTAACAGCTCCCAACCAATCGCAGATGCTAACTACACCATTTACTAATACCATTTCGCTTGACTTGAGTTGTTCAATCACAGGAATCGGTGCCGTCCCGACCTTCGTCATCTTACTACAACCAATTAGATTTCGCACTTACGTACACCACTGACGTCATGCGCAGATTCTTTTTTCGGAATGGCATCTGCGCACCGGTTAAAATAATTCATAAAAAATATATAACTGTGTCAAAAAACAAAAAAAAAATGGTCAATCCCTATGTTTTGAAGCATGCTCTTTCAGAAGAAAATACTTTTGAATTTTCGGAAATTCCCCCATCACGAAACACTTTGTAAACATAGCTTTTTTTTAATAACAATAGTAAAGCATGTAGAAAAAAATTACAACGTAAAATAGGCACAAATAAGCTTTTGTCGGATGTCTGTGCATCCATAAGCTCAACATTTTTTTGCATTGATAAAGGCGTTCCTTGTAATGCCGAAACACGTGTCTGCAGTATCCCTGCTTATTTGTGCCTATTTTACGTTGTAATTTTTCTCTACATCTATAGCACAAAGGTATTTGTAAAAAATAGTGAATCATGTCAAAAAAAGAGACAAATATTCCCTTTTTTCTTCTAAAATACAACTACGAATGCTCGCATTGATTATGTTGAACTTCGTTTTGAAATTCGGACTGTTAAAATACTTATCTAGCGTTATTTATTTTTCAGTGAGTCTTCTTTAATTCAAGAAACTTTGTGTGGAAACTAGCTGTTCTCCTAATGTTTATCAGCAATGGGGAAAAAATAAATTAAATTTTTTCGTTATTTGAAACTTTCTATCTTCTCTCAACTTGTTTTCGTTAACTGCTGTTCTCCTTCAAAACTTTAAAAATGTATTTTCTTTGCTGATTTACTGTTTTCCTGCCATGTTGGGATGACTAACAGTAAATTTAATTTATAATTTTGCTTTAGAATTGTAACTTTCAATAACAGAAATCTCAGCTCCTGTTGGGAATAGTAGAAACCTTTTGGAAGGTGAAACTGAGATGATACTAAGTGGTACAGGAAACTCTCCCACTTAAGAATAATAAATATATTTTAGAGAATGCAAGTAAACTCAATGAGTATACAACTTCTTTGCTCGCACAATGGGAGAAAATTTTGAATAGTTAAGATTTATTTCAGAACAACGTTTTGGGATTTGTCAAACTCTCATCAGTTTCTGTGAAAAAGAAGCATATTAAAAAAAAAACCAATTAAATTAAATTAAATTTAATTAATAAAATCAAGAAAGTGCCAAGCTATTGCAGTAAATAGATCTAAAGTAAATAGATCTAAAATTTCTTCAAAGATTTTACATTTTATTCAAAACATTTGACAACTATTTTTGAGAAGGTTTATAAATTCTTCAGAAAGATTTTAGGTTAATTTCAGAAGATTACTACGTTTTAAGCGAAAAATTCTTTTTTTTTTTTTTTTTTTGTTCGCCAGTTATAATATTGGAAAGAAATAGCCCACATCAACTGCTCATTATTTTAAAGGAACTTTCCGGAATTCTTTATAGAGTCTAAAGTGTAGATAGATGGCCACTTAGTCTGGTTCCCAGATCCGTCTGAAACGGAAGGGGAGGTCCCGAGCTCGAGTTCTTGCTAGGACGTGGATTTACTTTCTCTGTTCTGTCCTTGTCTGCTTTTCTTTGAGTGAGTGTTTTGTTGTGCTGTGATTGATTGTCTGCCCTAAAAACAGATAACACATGTGTGTTCTGTGGAAGTTGAACTTCACACCAAATCATTTAGAATAGGGATAGGAATAGATCCCCGTTAGAATAGGGAAGCAGCTCACTCCAAATTGCCAACCTAGCTTAAGCAAGACAATAACAAAAACAGAATGTAGATTTGTAACAAAAGCAGTCGAAAACTTTGTATAATTAATGAAGTTTAAAATACAAGACAACGTGTTCAAAAGTACAAATAAAGTATTAAAAAAGATTTTTGAAAACTCTAGCAACTAGCTATTTCGGGGCTATTACAAATGAAGCCCCATCATCAGCGCGGAAAGAGGATGGTTCAACTGACCACAGTCAAGTGATTGTGTCACTTGACTGTGGTCAGTCGAACTTTTGAACACGTTGTCTTGTATCTTTAACTTCAGAATGTAGATAGCAGTTTTTGTTAGTTTTCCGCACCATCTCATATTGTGTGACACATATTAAAAATGATAACACGTTCCGTTTTCAGGTAGTCTGTCCCACTGTTCTCGCGCACGATTTCATTAAATATCCTGTTTTCTGGAGAGGTAGAATGGATAACTGACCCTATTTCAGGGACGTCATTTCGAATTTTTCCGGGAAGGGGGCAAAGGGTGCATACACATTGTAAAATTTACCAAAAAGTGGCAAAAACCACTCCCACTAAAATACCAATACATTGATTTTCCAAAGTCGGGCTGGGGGGGGGGGGGGGGCAAATGGGTCCCCCTGCCCCCCTAAATGACGGGCCTGCCCTATTTAAGGAACAAAAAACGGCAACCTTATTTCATTATTACTAAAAAAATATTTTGAACTCTCGTTTAATACACTCAATGATTTTATTTCTTTTGTGGAAAAGAATAATTTCTATTCCTGGAGTCATTCTTTACTCCAATTTATTTCATAAAAAATGTACCATTTCGGTAAAGTATATTTATTATTTTAAATTTATCAACTCAAGATATGTTGCCTGTTTTTTTACCTTTGACTTTACACCTCTTAGATCCTTTGAAATTTAATTGACTGCATTTCCCAATTCCATTTCTAATTCAGAATAAAATAAGCTTAAACAAGCACTGCAGAACGAGTTATTTGCTTAAAATGAACTAATTATTCAAGAAGTTTTTGTATTTGGAAAAGAATCATTATTCTGTTTTAGCAAAAGTTGCGCAAAAAAGTCAGAAAATTCTCTTTATATAAATCGTGTTAATGTATGATATAGTATAAAATTGTTAATTCAATAACGCGCCATGAAAAAGCTTATTTTTTCATTCAGTTAAGTGTTAGATAAATCGAATTAGAATTAAAAACAATAAATCTCATCCCAGCGGCTCTTTGCAAAGAAATGTAAATTACTAAAGGGAATGTTTAGATAAAATTTAATTCCTATAAAAGAAAATATAAATCTACCACTTCTTATATATTTTTTGTATATAACAGAATATTTTTGTTTTTTTTCTCCTTCGTCGAAAAAAGCATATGTAGTAAAATGTGTAAAGAAAAGTTAAAAGCACTTCTGCAGCACCACGTTATCATCACTACTTTTACTTTAAAGATTGTATAAAAATAATGTTTTCGCATTGTGTTTTACCTGAAATAAATATTACTTTTTGGAGAGTTTTTAAAACATTTGTCAGATGAAAATAATCAACTCTTTGCAAGCTATTATTGCTTAACTATTAGTATAATTTGAATGGAAATCTTTTACTCAGTAAATTAAAAGGAAAGGTGTATGTTATAAAGACATTCATGCCTTAAGACCCTATGTCTTAAGGTAGATCCTTAAGCTGAGGTTGAGACGTAACTAAACGATTTTTCTCTTTTTTCCCGTGTTGTATATCACATTATTTCCATTTCAGAAAAAGCAACACAATAGACAAAAAATAGGTATTTGATTGTATGAACAACCAGAGTAGCAATACAAATGTAGCGGGGTAATGTGGGGCAAAGTGAAATGATAAATCATTGTCACAGTTTGCAGTGCCACCTATTTTGAAATATCTTAACTATGTTACTAAACATACAGTTGATTCCAGTCAAAAAACAAATAGCTCTATACATCAACGGAGAAACATTGAAAGTCATTTTCAAAATTTGTTACACATATTGTAATATTTGTGGGGGTTATCAAAAATATCTCTAAAATCTCTAAATCTCTCTCTCTCTCTGGGTGTATATATATATATATATATATATATATATATATATATATATATATATATATATATATATATATATATATATATATACAGGGTGGTCCTAAACTCATGGTACAAACTTTTAGGGTAGGTCAAGGGCATTGTAACAATGACTTTTTGTATAGGAATGTATAGTCGCAAGTGACGTGGTGAGGCGTAAACAGGGGAAATGACAGCCGAAAGGAAAAACAAAGATTTTATTCAAAGCGTTGTTGACAATTGTCATATTTACATTAAGTGTTCAAAATTGCGTCCACCAGTAGCGATACATGCTTGACAGCGTCGGTGGAGCGATTGGCGTACACGTTCAAAGATGCCTGGCATTTCACGCACACTTGCAGCAGCTACAGATATGCGAGCGACGAGATCCTCATCTGAGTCAACTGGAGTCTCATAAACAAGATTCTTTAAATGTCCCCAGAAAAAGTAATCGAGGCTCGATAAATCGGGAGATCGGGGCGGCCAAGGGACTGGTCCACCACGCCCAATCCATTGAGCACCAAACGTGGTATTCAGATAATTCCGAACATTAATGCTGAAGTGTGCTGGCGCCCCATCGTGCTGAAACCACATGCGGTTACGAATGGCGATCGGAACATCATGCAGCAGTTGTGGTAACACTTCCTTCAGAAAAATAAGATAGCTTTCGCCACTTAGTCGCGTGGGTAGCAAGTATGGGCCAATCAAAAAGTCGTGCACAATACCAGCCCACACATTAATACAGAAACGTTGTTGAAACGCATGTGGACGCGTTGCATGTGGATTATCGGTTGCCCACACATGGGAATTGTGCGCATTAAAGACACCCTCGCGTGAAAATGTGGCTTCATCTGTAAATAGCACATGATCTACGAAATCCGGCTGCAATGCGCATTTCTGCATCATCCACTGGCAGAAGTTCACGCGGAGAGGATAATCTGCGGGATTCAATGCTTGTACTTTCTGAAAATGGAAGGGGTGTAAGCGATTTTCGCTTAACACTCTGCCTACAGTCTGATGACTCACACCTACGTTATGTGCAACAGTTCTTGTGCTTGACTCTGGTCTATCAGCCACAATGTTCAAGATGGTTTCTTCCAGCCTTGGAGTGCGTACAGCTCTTAATCGACCAGTGTCATGTCTGTTGACGCCGAAGCCACCTGTTTCACAAAGTTGACGATGCAACCGTTGAAAAATTCTGTGATCCGGCATTCGGCGATCAGGATACTCCTCGCGATACATTCGTAACGCAGCTCTGCCGTTACCATTTGCACGACCGTACATGTAATGCATGTCTGCTTTTTCTGAATTCGTGAAGTCACCCATCTTCTACGGCAGCACAATTGAGAATGGCGCTTTTCCTCATTGCGATGCATCATATTCAACAGCGGCTGGACATCTACTGCCCTCTACTGGCAATGATACCAACTGATCCCTCCATTTTTCTTTCCTTTTATTTCTCTTGTTTACGACTCACCGCGTCACTTGCGACTATACATTCCTATACAAAAAGTCATTGTTACAATGCCCTTGACCTACCCTAAAAGTTTGTACCATGAGTTTAGGACCACCCTGTATATATATATATATATATATATATATATATATATATATATATATATATATATATATATATATATATATATATATATATAATAAGTGAATTTTCACTAGTATTTCAATAACTAGTTAAAAAAATAATTTTCCCCAGAAAGAAGATAAGGTTCTGCTTTCATTTCATCTAATAACATCAGAAAAAATTTTTTTTCTTCAGAAAATATTGTTTTTATACATCAAAAATCAGATCGGTAACGTGTCCCCAGTAGCAAAGCTTAGCATGCAAACAGGTCATGCGCACTTTCTAACTTCCCAAAAAAACGCACTTGCATAAAAAACGATTCTATTTTTACCCCTTTGTCAATATTTTACTTCATTTTTGTTTTAATCGATTTCTGATTTTCTAGCCGATGCGAAATAAGCGTGTCCCAAGTTCCGCCGTCAGAGTGGTAACAATAACTTCCGATCTATGTTTAGGCTCCCAAAATCATTTCCTGCACCTATACCACGTGATACTGAGTACCTGGTGGGATGTTTTATCGAATCGTAATTAAAAATGTGCATTTCTGCATCTAAAATTGTAGGTAAGATTTTTTAAAGTGATTTTATAATATGTGTGTCATTTGAGTCATCAGATCGGTAACACGCTCTAAAATGCGCAGTTTTTATTATTTTAAAAATTATTTTATGTATAAGTATAGTCCTTTATTACAAGTGAAAAAACCACGTGTTTGATTTTGGTTTAGTGCGATCGACTCGGAAATAAAAAAAAAAAACTTTGTCAGTTTGTCAGATCGGTAACAGTCAGAGCGGTAACATTGAAAAACAGCGAATATGTTACAGAACTAACTCACACGTTTCAGAATTATAAAAAGCAAAAATCATAGGTTTTAGCCATATATATTGAATATTTTTGTTCTTAAAAAATGAAAAGCAATGAGTTTTAGTACAATTGCTTCATTTGTGGTTTGTATGACCTAACAATAGAAGTTAGTAAAATAAGAAAAATTGACACTGCAGAAATTAAGTTAATTAATTATTATTATTTTATTTATTTATTTATTTATTTATTTTTTTTTGGTGCTTCAATTTCTCATAACTTCGCTAAATAACTAGATAATAACTAGCATGCTAAATTTGAATTTCTGATCAAGAAATTAAATTTCCTGCAACTAATTAAAGAAAAGCAAGCAGCAGAGTTGTGTGTTGAAAAAGTTGAAGTTGTGTGTTGTTTCAAAACAAAACAAATGTTTTATTAGCTTGGATTTGGTAATCTCATAATTTATTTTATCTAAAAACCTTATCGCTCATTTTTATTTTCAAGAAATGCTTTTTTATAATGAAATTTGATTTTTTAGCCTAATATATATATTTTAATATAATTATCTTAATTCTATGTTAAAAATGCAAGGAAATGATATCATATTTAGAGATGTTAACGAAGACTGAAAGCATAAACTCAAATATGTAGCTCATATTAACATCAGATCTGTAACATTCATCAGATCTGTAACGGCTTAAAAGTGAGTAATCTAAGGAGGGGGTAAATAACTTCCTTGACCTCCCCCTTTTATTTTCTTGCATTTAGACCCAATTTAGACTTAAAATCCAATATTAGTTTTTTTCTGCAAAAAAATTTTTTTTTCAGAAAACTCCAACTTCAAATTGGCACTTTTCTAAATATTAGCTCATATATATATATATATATATATATATATATATATATATATATATATATAATATATATATATATATATATATATATATATATATATATATATATATATATATATATATATATATATACACACAGAGAGTTTATTTCAGCTTCTAATACAAATAATAAAAGTAAAGCCACTGATATGCATTACAGATAAAATATAAGGCTCCTGCATAAAAGAAACATTTTTAACCAGACAGTTCATTTCGTAATCGCAGCAATTAATACTGTCAGGTGATTCATTTTAATAATACACATTTCGCTTGCACAGAGAATATTTTCCTCCCGACATTATTTTCCAGCAAATAGGCAAATTACGTGTCTTGATTTCTCGATTCCTCATCTAAATCATATTAATTAGCATAATGCGCGTAATCTAATGTTCAACTTCTCTTTAAATGCTTCTCTAAGAGACAAGCTTTATGGATTTTATGGATATTACGAAGAAATATGAGAGGAACATGAATCTATGCTAAATCAATGCATGTTTTGAGTCTTTGGAATAAGATAAAATATTGAATATTTAATAAGTAAAGGATACTTTCAAAGGGGCTGTGCAGAAATTTTGCTGCTTTCATAAAAATGTCTTCATTTATCTGAAAGCGTTGAAGGAATTTTCAACTGTGGAACAGAAACTGCATAACATCTGAAAGCTTTTATTGAATTTTCAAAATTTCGTTGATTTTTTTTTTCACTGAGTAATCTTTGAAGAAAGGGTTACCATTTCTTTATAGAAGTTTTCGTAATAAATAACATTTATATTTTTATAAACCAACAATTAACTATTTTTCGAACAAAAGATAAAATCAAAGTAAAATTTGAGGACTGCTTTTTGTAATTTCCGTATGATCTCATTATTTTGTTTATCAAAGAGCATGTGTAGTTAAGAAATGAGGAAATCCATGTACAGTAAATTTATATTTACTTTCAAGAAGTGATGCACCTTAAGTTCAGACATGTGAGCATTAGTATGACTTTTTTGCGGCTCTAAGAACTTAAACTCACTCAACTCCTATTTTACTAGTAGTTATCTTTGCTTTGTGAAACATAATTTAAAAAAAATTAGTTGTTTCGAACAGTATTTAAAGCCGGTTTCAGTTTTTATTAATATTTTTTTCGTAGTCAAGACACAGATCAACATGTAAACTGGCTGAAAATGTTCTCAATAAATTGTTAAAACTTTAAGGTATAAACAGAAACTCTAATCTAAAAAATGCAGCGGATAATTATGTGACTGTGCTTAAAGGAATACGAACGGTTATTACTTACCACTTCCAGGATGAAGATGAGTATATGCAATAAAATCTCAAAAAACTTAAACTTGCTGGTCATTTCTCTGAGTCTGCAATTAGAAGTTGTGTCAATAGGAATTCGAATACAAAACTATTATTAAATGACCAGATCCAAGTATGAAATACCATTTACATTTATATAAATAATTTGTTTGTGGATAAAAGTCCTCAAATCACTATGAGCACATTCTATAATATCTGTAATGAAATAGCACTTGCAACAAAAGGTACTATTTATTCTGTCGCCAAGAAAAAAGAACAAGCACTGGTAAATAAAGAGTAAGACAGAGAAGTAGAGTTATTTGGAACAAGTGGTTTAAATCATTGAAAAACTTCAAATTTTCGGTTTCTTTTGGTGTTATGAAGCTTCTGATTGTTTTGTTTTTTATTAACTCTCAGTTGATGATTTTACTCTTTTTTTTAAAAAAATTAATCAAAGACAATCATACCAAGATTCTTGGAAAAACAGAGATAAAGTGGTTATTAACCTTTAAAAACCGGGTGGGGTACACATGCTGCTCCGCAAGTCTTTTTTCCTTTGAAGACAGGGTTGAAATCTCTTCGCTTGTACCCTTAGGAACATGGGATTTTTCCAAGAGTTCATACTTCCTTACTGGAGATTACGGCTTTGTTTTCGAATTGCGAAG
Organism: Uloborus plumipes; assembly: GCA_038373865.1. Classification (NCBI taxonomy): domain Eukaryota; kingdom Metazoa; phylum Arthropoda; class Arachnida; order Araneae; family Uloboridae; genus Uloborus; species Uloborus plumipes. The sequence continues at coordinate 107,386 of JAXGGA010001285.1, forward strand.
TCCAAAAACCTAAGTGCTTGTCGTTGCACCTTCCCGTTTTCTGAGGAAAAGAGATCTACGGTTCAAAACTTGTACCGTCTATCTCAAAAAGAAAACTTCTATACGAATAGTTCGAATCCAAAAGGTTATGGAATGCACTGTTTTCTGTAATACACGACTGCCATTTTGAAAAATTGACCCTTAAACTGTCAGCTAAAAAATGCCTGCAGAATAACATAATTCAGTCAGACATGTACACGTAGAATAAAATATTTGAAATGTTGTCTATTAAACTTTTGAAAATCAGTTAACTCAGTGTCTGATCTAATGAGGAATACAACAGCAACTTAGCTGTCCCCGCACTATAATATGAGAGCCTTTTATGCTTAATTCGTAATACTCCTTCTGGATGGACTCTCCAATCCCTCTGGATGGACAAAGCCAAAATGTCGGTATTTTACATTACCCGACGATTCTATAATTCCCATCTTCTATTTTGTACTTGTAATTGTACTGAAGGTGTTTATCATGGAAGGCCTTTGACGTTAAGTACCCCACCTGTTTACTTCTTAGGAAATCGTATGTAGTGTTACAGTAATTCGAGAAATTAATAAAAAAATTATATCCCACCTAGTATCACTAAAATAAAAACTTGAAAAACCAATTCTTAAAAAATATGCTATTACTTCATAATATTATGAGTGTTTTTTTTTTTTATTTTACTTTTTATCACGCACTGCCAACAGTTCAATGGGGAGTTTCTTTCAGTCAAAAGTACTATTTTTTGTTACTGAAATCGATAGAACGATACAAAAAAATAAAATGGGCCCGGAAAATACTTTAGTTTTCCCAGCAGTTTATTTTTTATTATTTTTTTTTAAATACCCTACCTTGAAAACGGGGCGTGGTTTTTGTGACGTCAGTGGTGCACCTAACAGCTCTCTTTCCAATAATAACACCATTTTGCTTGACTTGAGTTGTCCAATCGCAGGATTCGGTGACGTCACGACCTTCGTCATCTCACTACAACCTATTAGATTTCGCGCTTACGTGTACCACTGACGTCATGCGCAGATGTTTTTTTTTTTCGGAATAGCATCTGCGCACTAGTTAAAATAATTCTTAAAAAATATATAACTGTGTCAAGAAATAAAAAAATGGTCAATTCCTATGTTTTGAAGCATGTTCTTTCAGAAAAAAATACTTTTGAAATTTCGGAAACTCCCCCATTATGTCTACAAATATTACATCACCCTGCTTAGTTCAAGATTTTTGCAAATCCAAATTTCATCATAAATCATTTCAGAAAATTAAAGAGAGGACGATTAATAATAAACCATTCCAATGCACAACCGCAATTTCTCAGTTTACAAATTTAGAAAAGCATTTCACACGGAGAGGTTATTTTCGTCCAAAGTGATTAGTTAAAGCAATCGAAAACTGAATAAAATGAAGGAACTAATTCCTGTCACGCTATTTGATAATGCGATTCAATTTAACCAACGTTTAATTCGCTATATTGCAAATAATAATAACTTTCTAGGTACACAGCATATCGATTCTCAATTTCCCCCAAATGCAGTTGTTTGTTAATGAAAGCTCAAATAAGATATAAGGTGGGAGATTTTTCGATCGTGAGAAATTAACCTGCAATGCTCCATGTTCCAACTATTAATTTCTCCATCTGGATTATTTAAAAATGTTTTAGCAGTACTACATGAGATCAAGGTAAGCGATTTAATAGCGATTAAATAAGGGAAACAACTTTGTTTCGCTTTACATGCCTTGTCATCCTATATTAGTTTATCTCCCACAACGATCTGAGAACAAACTGGATTCAAAGATGAATTTATGTGCTGAAATTAATGTATTAAATGTGCTGTTAATAACATGACTAAGGAAAACTAAGTTTGTTGATGAAATTGCCAGCATGCGTTGTAGGTTTTTAGAAAGAAATCTTTCACACTTTAAATTGCAACTCAAGAATAATTGACTTACTTATTCTTTCTGCAGACGGTGCATATATAGTATAAACAATAAATAAAACCATAATATTAAATGTCTCCTTACAACGTTTAATTACTTGATTTCAGACAAATTACATTTTCGTCACTATTTTTACGAAAAAAGTTAAAGAAATGTTTTTAACCATTTATATAGCACCACAAAATGAGGAAAATAAAAATAAAAGGTGTGCTGAGTAAACATTGTAAAATATAATTCTTCAAATTTTGAATAACACTAAAAAGTATTGTATTTTTTTTTTCTAAATATTAAAAATCTACGTTGGCATGTCTATAAAAAATAGTAATTTGATCATTAGTGGTTAGGAAAAGCAGAATAAAACTATAGCTGTTAGAATGTTAAATATTCTACACTGCGAAAAATAAACTGTTGTTTTCACATTATAATACTGGCAGCAGAGGTTCCAGTTTAAAACTGTAATAGAACAGTAATAAACTAAAATAACAAACGTAACAATTTTAGTTAATTACCATAAAATTTGCTGTATTATACTGTGAAAACATTTTTTAAGCAGTTTTTGATAAACTATATATTTAACGATTTGTTCTGTATTAACATTTAATTAATTAAATTACATTTAATATATCACTGTAAAAACTGAAAATGGAAAAAAATAAAAAAAAAACTAATAATAATAATAATAATAACTTTCAAATATTGAATCCAAATTATGTTTTCGCAATCACGTGCGATGGGCGTGTGTGCAGACGTGTTTATATATATGTGTGTGTTTGTGTGTAGGCGTGTGTGTTCGTGTGTAGGAGCGTGTGTGAGAATGGGTGCAGGCATGTGTGTGTGTGTGTGTGTGTGTGTGTGTGTGTGTGTGTGTGTGTGTGTGTGTGTGTGTGTGCGTGTGTGCATAGCAGATGGACGTCTTCACTAGAAGGTATGGAAGTTGAAGACCTGCACCACCCGAAAGAGCAGGGGCCGGTGGACCTCCGAAGAGGTGGATTATCGTCCACCCACTGGGTCCAATCTGAAAAACAAATCACATGACCGCTGCTGTCAAAATAGGAAATACATTCCTTATTGTTCAAAAATATGCCGTGAGTAAAGCTTATTTAACTCGAAGAGTCAAATTGAAGTGAAATGATGAGTCAGTTTTTGCTCCAAATTTCCTGAAACACGGAGCTAAAATCTGTTCTAAATTCGTTCACCTAAGCATATTTCTTTGTTTTTGTCTCATCAATATTAAGTAGAAAAACAGCATTAGCAGAAAATATGACAGATATTGACATTTTGAAACATTTCTCTAAGAAAAATTCATTCATCGATGTTTGAGGTATTTTTGAAGCGTCATTTTTCTTTATATCGTCTGCGTATAAGAACATCATTAATGTCTAATCCAGAGAATAGAGCAATAAATCAAGGCTTTGAATTAAAGAACTAGCTGTCGTGGCCGTCACGAAACTTTCTTCTATATCTATCTTATGAATTCCGGTTACAAAATAAAATACGTACTCGCCCGAGTAGTTGGAGACAGCGCCAATTTCCCAATTATCGTAATAACCCTGCAAATGCAGAATCAATGAGCGAAATTGGAAATCATTGCAAAAGCCTTGTTTAGATAAATTGCAAACATTTTGTTTGTTAGTAAAAAGAAATTGGCAACAGTTAAAAATTTCAAATCATTGAAAGTTTTCAGCTGTTTTGATAATTAAATAGCGTGAAAGCGATTTTTTAATGAAGTAATTTTTCGCATTGTTGACTAAGCGCAAAAATCACCCCACCCTCCCCCTGGGGCGATTGGCGCCAAAATTTAATCGATGCTTGCTTCCATATTGGGTTAGTGTTATTCCAAATTTCATTCAAATCGCAGCAATATTTCCCGAGATACAGTAGGTGCAGTGACAAAATAAGCACTTTTGATTGCTCCACCCCCCTTTGAGATATTGACACACAAATTGAATCAGCACCTGTACTCAATAGGGTCTACCTATGGACTAATTTTCGTTTGATTCCGCCGGTTACTTCCTGAGATATAGCAGTCACCCCCGCGCAGAACACGTGCGATTGCTCCACCCCCCTTCAAGATATTGACAAACAAATTGAATCAGCACCTGTACTCAGTAGGGTCTACCTATGGACCAATTTTCGTTTGATTCCGCCGGTTACTTCCTGAGATATAGCAATCACCCCTGCGCAGAACACGTGCGATTGCTCCACCCCCCTTGGAGATATTGACAAACAAATTGAATCAGCACCTGTACTCAGTAGGGTCTATCTATGGACCAATTTTCGTTTGATTCCGCCAGTTACTTCCTGAGATATAGCAATCACCCCCGCGCAGAACACGTGCGATTGCTCCACCCCCCTTGGAGGAATTCGCTAAAAAAAGTCAGGTGCACCAGTTCACATGGTGGTACATATGTGAAAAAATTTTTGTTCGATTTCATTCAGTAGTTTTTGCTCTAGCGCGGCCACAAAAACTGGTCACACACATACAGACTCACACACACACAGACAGACAGACAGACATTTTCTAAAAATGGTCGAAATGGACTCAGCGCACCTCAAAACGTGCAAATCCGTCAAAATTCGACATTCGAAAATTTTCACGAAACCAATACTTTCTTCTATATATTAGATATAGAAGAAAGTAAAAAGGAAATAAATATCGTTTTATATTAATAATTTATGTTTGAAACTGTTTCTGCTGACATTTGGAATGAAAAGTATGATATCAAATAAGCGCACATACGCCAATGCTCTCCCAGATTTTCTTTTTTATTATATTGATTTTATTAACGCAACAGCGTCTTTGAACCTGTTTAATTTTGTGTCCATCAAAAGTCACATGACATTAACCATATTGCACCACGGATATGATGTATATTTCTTTTCTCAAACAACTTTTGAAGATCATAAAATAGGCTCAAAAATAGTACGACATTATTTACGCGCATTGACAATGTTGTAAGTAAAATACGCTTTTTTTTTAAATCTTATTCATGCCAAATTATGCTGTCTTATTCCATTTTTTAAAAAAAACTCAAGCTAATATTTTAAGTTTTAAGTTGTCTGGTAATCAGACGTCTGCGGCACTGTATTACATCCATGGATCCTCCCTTGAATATAGTTATATGAATATAATTCCGGAGGAAGTCTTACTACTAGTTACCATAATAAATCACCTGATTGGAGCAAAAAAAATCTCATCGAGTTCTTGTACTATAGTTATAAATTGCAATAGAGATCTAGGAGGAGAGGGAGCAAATTTTTCTAAACAGCTTCGCTCATTTGCACTAAGATAAAATAGTGTGTAATACAAGACGAAGTTAAAGAAAATATGTCGGGAGTAAAAAATTTATTTAAAATACTTTTACAAGTCTTTTAAAGTATATTTATTGAATTACATTGATCTCTCACTGATGCACCGCCTCATTTATGCGCCTTTTCCACTTATACGACGATTTTCAGTGGTCCCTGCACATTCCATAGTACTATAATGATAATTTCCTTCGTTTATGCGTCGCTCTAAAGATAAATATTTCACTTATGCGCCGAATTTTTCGTAAAATGCAAACAATTGAACTTATTTTCCTACAAAATGAGCATGTTTCTTCACTTTCCTCTTTAATCTTTCGCTTTTCTTGCTTACGGAAGGCAGATTTTATACATGAACAAAAATTGGGAAAGGGACTAATATCTATTATGGATAGTTTTAAAGGGACCAGTTTGTGATTTAGGTATGCTACTATTTTTGTTTTATCCTTATCATTGTAATTGTGTTACAGTAGTTGCCAAACCGTAGTAATTTAACCATTTTCTATAGAAACATTCTTATTCATGCTCTCGTTAGAACTTATGTTGCAGTTTAGACTTTTAAATAGGCTTTCTCACTTATGCGCCTTTTCCTGTTGGTCCCTTGAGCATGAGGAAAATCCGTCTTTTTTTCTATTTAATGAATGAATCTATGCTTTACAAGCTGATACACTAGGTGGCCAAAAGTATCCGGACACTTTAAAAAATTCACATTTTTACATATAGCTGGAGAAATAAGTGATCAATTGTTCTTTAACTTTAGTCATACAATATATAGGCTTCACCGAACATTTCCAAGTTGAAATTAAATTACCCTTGCATTTGGGGGACGATAAGAAGGGGGGTCGAAAGAAAAACCGCTTTTTGACCATAACTCTTTGAAAATAGCTCGGAATAAGCTATGCATTTCAGTAATTAATTAGCATACTATGTATAATTACTGTACAAATTCAAATGAACGTACCACTCTTACTTCCGAAGATATGAAACATTTTTTAAAAAACGGCAATTTTATTTGAAGGGTTTTTGCTCATAACACGCAGAGTTTTTGATCAAACCTTATCAAAACTTCAGGAAAGATGACAAAATACAAGAGAAAGAACATACTAAAACGGTTTTTAAAAATATTAAAAATCCGATGAGATATGAACGTTAAAAGGAAATAATTTTGCACGGCGCATGCGCGAAAGACAGAAATTTATAACTACAAAAATATTGTAGCCTGGTGTATACTGCATCTTATAAAAAAAGTTCCAGTTGAATATCGTAAAAATTGAAAAAGATATCAGCGATCTAGTGAGCTGTAATTCATTCATTTGCAGTCAATTTATAAATGGAGAGGGGTTGTTCACAAATAGTGTGGGGACAATCGAGCATATTTTTCAATGTTAAATTGTATACTGTTTAAAAATTTATATTTGGCATAGAAGTCACATTTTGCCCATTCGGCCAAAAAGACCTTATGAGTAGGTGGCCAAAAGTATCCGGAGACACCCTGAAACGTTGATTTTGAACGATGACGAAATAACCTTTATTTTAAAAATAGCTCTTTGTGGACAGACCCTCTCCATTTATGAATTGACTGCAAATGAATGAATTACAGCTCACTAGATCGCTGATATCTTTTCCAATTTTTACGATATTCAACTGGAACTTTTTTTATAAGATGCAATATACACCAGGCTACAATATTTTTGTAGTTATAAATTTCTGTCTTTCGCGCATGCGCCGTGCAAAATTATTTCCTTTTAACGTTCATATCTCATCGGATTTTTAATATTTTTTAAAACCGTTTTAGTATGTTCTTTCTCTTGTATTTTGTCATCTTTCCTGAAGTTTTGATAAGGTTTGATAAAAAACTCTGCGTGTTATGAGCAAAAACCCTTCAAATAAAATTGCCGTTTTTTTAAAAATGTTTCATATCTTCGGAAGTAAGAGTGGTACGTTCATTTGAATTTGTACAGTAATTATACATAGTATGCTAATTAATTACTGAAATGCATAGCTTATTCCGAGCTATTTTCAAAGAGTTATGGTCAAAAAGCGGTTTTTCTTTCGACCCCCCTTCTTATCGTCCCCCAAATGCAAGGGTAATTTAATTTCAACTTGGAAATGTTCGGTGAAGAATATATTTTGTATGACTAAAGTTAAAGAACAATTGATCACTTATTTCTCGAGTTATATCTAAAAATGTAAATCTTTGAAAGTGTCCGGATACTTTTGGCCACCTAGTGTACATACTAAACTTTAAATCTTGAACTATGTATTAAGAAAAAAGAAGAAAACAAATAACCTTAGCAGACTTTTTAATTTAAAGCACAGAAATTAGCTCAGGGGATGCTGAGAAAAATAACATTTAAAAAGTATACTGATATTCAATAATCCCTTTTTTTTTTTTTCAAATTCATAAATTTTGAGTTTATCTTATTATCCAACTCTAGTCAATATTGTATTCGTAAATTAAAATTGATTAATAATATGATGTTTTTTACAGCCCAAATGGGTGAGATCTAGTTTTAAAGTCAAATACTTAATTTTCAATGCGATCTCAAAAACCCCATGATTATATCTTGAGAGTTATCGATCAAAGCTCGACTCGAATTACTCATTTTAAGCAAAACGATTCTTACAGCCTTTTTAACCTACCAAAACTTTAAATCGTGATCATGATACAAAGAGCGAAACTGGAAACAAATAGCTCTTTCCACTCCTATCCAGCTGTAACTAGCTGTCAGTCATACTAAAAATAGCTCTTCACATCATAGGAAACATGGTATTGCTGCCTGCGCAAATGTTTTCTCTAACGACTCTCAGTGTACTTAAAGTTGAGCGAAAAGTTACTATGAGCAAAATACGTAACTGAAGAAGAAACATAAATGAAAATTTCCATGAAGAGCTGAACGAGCCTACTTTCACGTATACCAACATCGACATTCTAGCATCGGATTTAATATTCCCCTCCAAGATCTTTCTAACAAAATGAAGTGAATCGGACTGTTCATACAAAAGTTATTACATGCAACAGAATTTCGCACAAGTTAAAATTGGACGAAAAAATCGTTCAAATTGAAAAGTCAAATACGGAATTAATATACAATACACCTCCATGCAATACCACCATGAAATACTGGAATTATATGTTTTTCCGAAATCTTTCAAGCAAAAAAGGTATTTTCAAATCGAATTGTTTAATTTATTAGGTGGTACAAGTCTTTTGAGCAGTTCAAATTTCAGCTAAACATTGGTCAAATCGAAAAATTAAATGGGAAATTTCCATACCAAGATCTTTCAAACAAATAAAGTTGTTCGAATCGAATTATTTTTCCAAAATTTTTAGGGGCCAGAGGGGGGGGGGCAGGTTTTTTGAACAGTTCTAAATTGAACGAAACATAGTTCAAATCTAAAAGCCACATACGGGAATAGGTGGTGTTCTTAACGAGATCTTTCGAACAAAATAAAGTTTATTCTCATCAGACTGATAGTTCAAAAGATTTTTTTGGGGGAGGGGGTGACAGACCGACAGTCACACGTTTTCATCGTCTCAAAAACCTACTTTCCAATATTTAATTTTTACATATATTTATTTATTATTATTTTTTTAGCTTTTTGGACTTTGCAATATTTTAGAGATGCATTGACCCACTTAAAATGCTTCTTCGTCTTTCTTTTACTTAAACGGGAATGGATGCTAAAAATTGGAGATGAAATAAACAAAATGGTATTATTCTGTAGCAGGGAAAAAGTTAATGTAAATAAGTAACTAATGTGTTACATATGTTCATTAAACTCTAATTACTAATAAATTTAAATGAAACATTGTTAAGATTAAAAGAGAAATGCCCAAAAATGTACACATAAAGTTTAAAATAATAAATAATTTAAAAACTAAGAAGGAGCAAAATAGATTTAAAATAGCCGAAAGGTCAAACATACTTAATTCCGGTTTAAGTACATTAATTTTAAAAGATATATTTGTATAATTATTGCAGATATAGTTAAAATGTTGGGTAGTTTTTAAAGACATTTACCAGTTTATTATAAGCTTAAATAATTTTTGTCATGTATTTTAATATTTTCATGTAGATTAATTTGTTTCGTATAAAAATAGTCGCAACGTGCATCGCAAGAAACTCTAAATGTCATCAGTATAAAAAGAAGAAAAGAAAAAATATACAATTGGATTAATCAAGCTCGTTTCTTTTTTTTTTTTTTTCTTCTTTAAAAATTGGGAGCTAACTTGTTGAACAACATCCCAAGACAGAACACAAAAAAAAAAAAAAAGAGAAAAACCTTACTCTGGAGAGCAGCACGGATTTGGAAAACGGAAACTTGTCGGGTAAGAAGAAAGACCCAAACGATGGCATTTTGGCAGTCTTTGTTTCCATGCTACTTCCACCAACCCCAAGTTCGGCGAAAAGTACATACAACTCTACTATGTAAAATGTTTATTTCTGTTACTCTTTTCAAAAGTGCTTTATTTTTATATTTTAAAAGTAAGAACCTGGGTTAAGAAAAAGCAAACATGTTATTATTTTTGTTTTTTCTCTCCTCTTATTACTATTTTAAAAAGTCTAAAGATTTTTTTAAAATTCTTTTAACAATATATTTATAGTCACTCCCTACAATTTTTCATTTTTGGGCCTTCTTTTGTACATGGGTCATAAAATGGTAATAAATTTTAAAAACTACTACCCATTAAGTGTATTTTTTATTGGTTCTCCATTTAATTTTGTGCCATCAAGTGTCAATTTATTTGGTATAATTCATTTAAAAAGGATACACAAAAAAATTATCTTTGTCAGAAGAAGGAGAAAATGACGTGTCCCAGCTTCAAGTTGCTAGAATTTTAAATGTGATTTAAAATTAAACTGAAATGTAACAACAAAACAAAATACACTGCACTGCACAAAAGATGCTTCTGACACTATTTCTGCAGATTATTACGCAAATGAAAAACATTTCATCAAAAAAACACATTATTTATCCATGTCCCTATCTATGTTTCGAATTTTCCACTCTGTTACAAGCCTTTTGGAAATAAAATAAACAATTGCATTCAATCTGATATATTTTTTAAAAAATATAGGTAGTAGGGGAAGGGTGGGCATAGCGGCCACCCTAAGGAACATCTATTTTTTTCCACCCCTAAAATTTATTGAAACATTTTATAAATCCCTTCAACATTTGGTATGGTTACTTAAGCCTGATTAAAAAATATAAACAACTAGATTTTTAAACTTTATTTGTACAAAATTTTTACTTTACCAAAAGCTGTCAAAGTGGTAAGCCACTTTGCCTCACTAGGTAGAGCAAAGTGGCCACTGCCTAAATAGATTTAGATAGTATGGAAAAAATGAAACGCATTTAGTTTCAGAACTCAGAACAATTGTGTTGGGGTTTTTTAAACAAAAATAGGCATTACTAAAAGTATGTGAAGTTATGAAATCAACTGATATTTACATAAATCACAAATAAACTCATCGTCCTCCTCTTCGGCTTCTGTGCAGGCTTCGTGAGCAGATTTGAGGCACCCAGAACATCTAATCCAGCCTTCGTTGTCCTTAGATTTCGAGTAACAATCACCACAGAAAAAACAATCGACGTTTCTAATCGAACAATCGAAGGGCCACGGCTGTGGCCACTTTGCCCTCTAGAGCGCCATTTTCGAAAGAACAATATTTCACGTACAACCCTTTGTTGTATCTACTGTTTAGACATATGAATTCAAAGCTAGAAACATGGTGTTTTGCACCATTGATGTAAAATTTACTTCACCTAGTCCTACAATGAACTAAAGCGAAACATGTGATGCACTTACCTAACATCAGAGGGTCGAAAAAGTGAAAAATTTGTGATATAATCCGTGAGTTTGCTTCTGAGTGGCATATAAACTATAACACAACAACAACGGCTGCCGGGCGAGTCGTTGAGTCTATTGCCGCTAAACTGCAGCAATATATAGGGCGGAAAACTTCAAGTGGCCACTTTGCCCGCAGTGGCCACTATGCCCACCCTTCCCCTATAACTACCGTGATTAGCTTGCTATATTGAATTATGTAGTCAACAACCAGGGTGAGCCTAATCCTTTTCTTAAGGTAGTTAATTTGAAATGTTGGATGTCCACTCTGTTACAATCGATTTATCAGAGTTATAATCAACTAAATTAAATCCGCAATGTAAAAGATGTTATATTTACACATGTTTAAAGATTGCCCTAAAAAATCATTCACGCGATTTAGTTATTTGCAAATGATAGTTAAAATAGTATTAATGTACCGAGTACTCGGTAAATACTCGTTACTCGGCCAAATTCTTATCAGGTACTCGGCGAATACCTTTATCAAGAAGTAGTAAAAAGTAAATACAGTCGACGCTCGTTATAACGACCACACGTTATAAAGACCATCCTAATATAACGACCGGTGAGAAAACCCCCAACTGTATCCCAATATACACTATGTTCTACCTCTTATAGCGACCACTCGTTATAAAGACCGTTTTCTGTAGGACGGAGGGGGTCGTTATATCGAGCGTCGACTGTATTGTTAAAAATGTCGATATTTTTAAAGAAATTCACTTTTGCTTTATTCATAAAATACAACTGTATTCTATGCATGATTCAAAAAAAAAAACAGAACATTTCCACTTATAAACTCAATACACGGTATACAGTTAACTGCATGGATTATGTATTTTGTTGCAAAACGCATGAATGTGCCATTTGTGTGTTTGACACTACCTTCTCCATGTCACAATATTAGTCACAATATTAGTGTATGTCACAAATTAGACTGGTAATAAAAAACGTTTATTTCAAACTCCAATTTATTTTGAATCATTTGAAAACTTAGATTGTGAATTTTGTAAACTATCGTTTTGTAGGTTCAAGTTTTTGGTATAGTGATACTCGGCAACTCTGTAGTCGGCCGAGTAGTGAAAGGGTGAGTACTACTCGGTACTCGGCCGAAGTGCTGCTCGGTTCATCTCTATAAAATAACAATGATCTAATATCTGTATCCATTGTCATCTCTCATTTGTTAACAAATAAAATATTTGTAATAAATTCAAACAAAGCTTTTAAAAGTATTTTCAATTTTCGCTCTTAATTTGGCATCTGCAAACAGTATAACTGAGAAGTTTGCGGTTGTATAGTAAGAGCAAGGAATTAAGAAGAACGACGTAGAGAAAAGTTTCCTGATGATGGCTACATCATACTAGTTACTACATTTTGCTAATAATGACGTTTAGTATTTTTTTTTCAAAGTAAATAAGAAATTAAGAAACAATCAATAAACATACCTATCTATATTTATCTATTAGTCTTTCCCTCTGTCTACTGTTCATCCTTGAAAACCGCGTCTAGCTCTCGCGAAACATTATACTTAAAAAAGGGGTGATAGGTTGTGAGTTGGAACCTTCCGAAGTTTTCAATTTAAAACCTGCATTTTTTTTTTTTACTATCCTGTTGATATATTCAACTAAACTATGTGTTTAAAATTAGCATCGTGCTACGTTGTTTGATACGTCTCAAAATGCTTATTGTTATTCTTCCCCTTATTGTTATCTTACCTGTCACTCCTATTTTAATAAGATCAGAAAATTCCTGAAGCATGCATAAATATGCGGAAGGTTTTACCTAAGAAAATCAAACCGTATTTGTATGTCTATCTATGTGTACAGATATTATTTCCCAGTAAAATAATGGCTGCTTCTGGTCGGCCTCTAATGCTTTCCAATGTCCGCTGCACTGTATTACCTACGTGATCATCAGATCAATGAACACGTAAAGGACATTATTGGTCGTCCAACTCCATGTGATCCACAACCAGGAATCTAATCATATGCAATTGGAGTAATGCATACATATTTGCCTCCCAGATTAAGGTGACCAAGTGTACAAACGTCACATATGAAATTTCTCTACAAGCCACGCTTAATGACTGAAATTTAAATGTACACCAACCTTTGTGAAAAATCTTACAAATTTAAAACTGATATGGTTACTGTTTGTTCTCTCTCAATTTACAAATAGTATTTTTACTTGAGCAGTTTTGATACAGTATAAATATGCTGGTTCTAAAAATAACATTGATAAATGTTTTTATAATTTTGAAATATTGTCAACTGTGTGGCTCAGAACGTTGGGATTCTAATGAGTACTTTCTTTCGTGGAAAATACCCCTCTTGTGCCAGATTGTACTCAAGCTTTAATCAGTCTTCATTTTGATATTTAGATTTTACGTTTGTCTGCACAAAAGGCAATAAATTTTGTAGACGAACTATACATATTTTTGCAACTTTTTTTTTAAAACTTTCAACCTGAAAATTACTATTGGTAGTAAGGTCACAAATCAGGAGCCAAATATTCAAATATTGGTTTCTGGAAAACACATACCAAGTTAGCATGAATAAAATAAGTGTAAACTAATGATAACAGTTCTTGGTTTGTAATTTTATTTTATTTTCCATGCGTTTTCATAATTTTTAGAAAAAAGCTAGACGTATTTTTAAATTTAAAATGCATTCTGAACCAACGGGATTCATCTAAATATGAGGAGTGATCCTCAGGTAAGAAAAGGTTGGGTTCCCTGTTTTAAATAGATTATGTGCGTTATCTGAATATGAGCTCGACTCATATATTTAATTTACTAATTTCAATATTTTTTTATTTCGTACCTGAAAATATTGAAAATTTAAGCACCATTATTACCAGAGCTGTGTTGAAATTCATTCTTTTTCCTTTGACTATTTTTGTTCCATTGTGACAAAAGTAAAAATTTTGAGTACCATTGTTTTATTTCTTGCCTAGATGAATTTCCATAAATTCCTTTCTTGAACAATTTGTATGCTTACATTTTGCGCACTCCATAAATACATGAAAGTCAAAATTTCTTTATTATTTTTCTGCCCGCCGAATCGGTAATGTATTAAAGGCAATAAACTCAGATGGCTGAACATTACCTGAGGCTGGAGTATTTTACGCAAATACAGCCCTAGAATAGCGAGCCATCGCTTTTAATTCCTTGAGCATTTTAATGGCACTTGTTTAAAAACAGTTTTGGTATCGATTTCCAGTCGGGAATATAAAGACCAATCCTAATGTTTCAAGCTATAAAATGAAACATTAAGTGTTTCTTGAGTTAATGTTTTTGCCTGCAAGAAAGGATTTTATATCGAAATAAAAAAAGATTAAAAACATTTTGTCCCCATTTATTTTTATAGCATGATTATTTGAATGACTGGAGAACCAGAATTTAATATTCTGCTTTGAAAACCCTATATTATTTATTTCTTTCGGATCATAAAAACAGGAAGATGAAAGAAATAATTTTTCCGATAAAGTATCATAAAAATCGCCGCTGCTTTGAATCTCGATATTTTCGGTAAAGAATGGCTTATTTAAGGTTATCATTTTTCAAAATATCCTGAAAATATTTCTGTCTGAAGTTAGTTATTGGGTTACATTTTGTTTCGAAATAGATTTTTTTTTCTCTTTTCAAAACACAAAATTTAACGAAAAACGCGAGTAAAAATATATCAATTTTTTATGTATTAGAGAAAAATTCCTCAATATTGTGTACAGTTTCTAAGTTGAAAAAGGCATTTTTTGTAGCCCCAAAAACACGTAAATGCAACAGTTTTGAACTTGCAATACACCGCCAACTCGACCATTTCGATCAATGGACAGCTGTTTCGAGCTTATTCGGAATAAGCTCGAAACAGCTGTCCATGGATCGAAATGGTCGAGTTGGCGGTGTATTGCATGTTTCTGCCTTAGCCCTTGCTTAGGGGCGGTTACTCACTGCTTTATACCTTGCGCTCTGCCTAAAAAATTTACGAGTTGTACCGTACCAAGTGCGGTCGCTCGCTGGTATTCTAATTTCACATTAGCTACCAGTTTTTTTTTGGCTCTCTTTGCTATATAAGAGGATTTTTGCCTCCAACTCGACTACTTTCGTATTCCATGCTGATGAGAGCAGAATAAGCTCGAAACAGCTGTCCATGGATCGAAATGGTCGAGTTGGCGGTGTATTGCATGTTTCTGCCTTAGCCCTTGCTTAGGGGCGGTTACTCACTGCTTTATAGTTTTGAACTTATTTGCTTCATTACCATTTATATATGTATTCACCACAAAATATTTATTTTACTCTTTTACCTGTATACTATATGCTTACCTGCTATTCAACCTCTGTAAGGGATCCAGTATCTGGATTCAATTAAGATGGAGTGGAAGTGTTCCCTAAACACTGCATTTATAACAGCCCTTTGGTTGATCATTTTGTTCAAAATTAGTTTTTTACTTGTCCAAAATATAAAAATTAATCACACATTTCGATTTTATTTCATAAAGATTGTTTGGTTTTATGCAATCAATCGACAACATTTATTCACCAAGTATTTCCTCTTTCTTCACTTCCTTCAATCAGAATTTTTTTGTTATTAAGTTGATGCTTTTAATCTAGGGCTAAAGGCAGAACTACAAACAATATACCGGTATCCCGGTTATAGTATCCAGAGACTGCAGTTCAATTTTAGCTACGGACTCTCTCAAGACTTGAACACGACAAATAGCATGTAAATAATACATAAAATAAGCTAACGACAGTCAGATCAAAATCTTATTTTTTTAGAAATACAGATCATCATTACGAATTTTAATCGAATATTTTAGTACTAGTTAATTATTTAGGGCTGAGCCTCATCAGCTTTACGTAATTTAATGTACATTTCAAAATTGTTTTGTAAATATGTACTTTCTTTTTTTTTTTTTTTTTTTGAAAAAGTAGCTCAAAACGTAAAATTAAAAGAGAACAAACGGGGCTCATATAGTTTTATTTTTAATCAAAGTAGAACAATTCTGTGCTAACACTGATGTAAATTTGTTTCAAATGTTTAAGGTCAATACAATGCATTTTCTTCAGAAATCTTCTTTCACAAACTGTTTTCCTCTTTTATTTACAGACACATGCTAGCACAAATTGTGCTAATATAAGAGCAAACTCAACAATTTGACTTCGGAATGGTGTTTTGATGAAATATGGTACCTAAAAAGGATCATCTATCTATTAAAAAAAAAAGATCACCAGTCCGCCAATGGTGAAGAAAAAATGTCTCAAAATATTCAGAGCATTTTAAGAAAAACCTCAGCAGTACTTATACCACATTGTCTCTTAGATAATCATGTCGAGATTGTCTACGAAGCATGTATTTCTGAACTTAATAATAATACATATAAGCACGTACGTGTGTAATTTCCTCTGCACGGTCCAGAATACTTGACCACTTTTTAACTTAGTATCGCAATGAGTTCGACCTTAAAAAATCAATATAAAACAACACATTAATTTAATATCTTAGATTAGAAGTACAACCAGAATATCATGATACTATATGGTTCACATAGGATGTTTCGAGCTCTGAATTTTTATATAGATATTTAACATACTTGTATTTAAAACCCCAAAACGACCAAGCTTCTTAAAGCTGTTTGGAACTTATATTTTGCAGCAGCTAAAATTCTATCATTTAAGAAAAGTGATGAACTCTTGAAATAAATCTCTAATCACAATATACATTAGCTTTTGTTGTATTTTAACGTATTACTTTAAGCTTATATATCAATCGCATATAGTAAATGCATTTACTAACAAGTGAGTAAAACATTAAAAATATTAACTATCAAGCGAAAAAAAATCTTTTACACATTCTACTGCAATAAAAAAAAGCTAACACATTAGTTTAATACATTACATTAGTTTTAATAACTATTCTACTAAATATTCCAAAATAATGAACTTCATTTATTATTGAAAAAAATAGAAATTTCGTTTTCTTTTTCTCAATTTCTTGGGTTATGATTTTAAAAGACTCATATAAGAAAAGATTAATGTTTATCACAATTAATATCAATATAATGCTGTACAGGAAAACGCAACGTTTGATGCAGCCTGGGGTGCGATCTTTTTAAGCGAATACAAAATCAATTACACCAGAGCAAATGCACTGGAGGCTAGGCTATAATCCTATAGCAAGAAAGAATCTTAAACATCTTTTTCTCTTTGCCTGGATTTAGTTAGTAATAGTTGGGATGCACTGAGGGTAGGTTAAGCTTTTTCACAGAATGTATGTTGAGCTATAAATATAATTGTATATTTCTTTTATCCGTTAACCAGATAGCGATTTATTCCTTTTTTCTTTCTTTCACGCTTTAAACGCAGAAAAATTATTTCACTCTTATATATATATATATATATATATATATATATAATCTTTTTTTTATAAATTATAACTAAACCATGTTTTCACTTAAAAATAAGAAAAATGAGAAAGGATTCCGTTTATTTGAAATAACTAAACATGAAAAGATATTTTAAGTGTAAGAATGAACAATACATCATAAAAATGTAATTATAGAAAGTATCCTGTTACAAAACATTTCTTCTGCTCAATTTCTAAGCGTTATATGAAAGATATCTAAAATGCAATTTTCAGATATTTTTATCCCAAACTAATCAAAAGATCAAAGCTCACGCGTCAAACTAAATTATCAATTGGATATTATCAAATACTTTATAGTTTTCATCCTTAGCTTTTATTCCTCGTGGTAGGGATTTTTTTTCATCAACTGCAGAGTAAAAAATGTATAAGGAAAAGATAAGAGACAAAATAATATAAATTCCTAATGAATCAACTTTAACGAAAACCACAACTTCGTGGTATATATATTTTGTTCAAGAAAAATTATTTATTTCTGTTTTTTTAAGCTCTTGAAGTAAAATTCAAAATGCAAATTCCTACCAATTGAACAACCCAGTTTTTTCTGTTAAATCAACTTGACATTCAAAAATTTTGAAGCCCTAGAACATCTGGTAAATTATTTTATATCTATAAATATTCCGCATTCTTGCTTCTATTGCGAGACTGTCTCTTTTCTAGGTCATCTCAATCATTACGATACAATGATACAAAATCATTTTGTATCGTAAAAATGACATGTCTGCAAATGTCATCCAGTATGTATGCTATTATGTCGTTTCACGGCACATAAATGAGTTTTGAGAAGATCTCGCACAACCTCCTTTAAAATGTCATGCTGTGTTTTACCTTGCAATAACATTTTTCTTCATCATTTGGTAATTTTCTTTGCTGCACCAATTAAAAATCCAGGAATATTTTTTATGGTTGGCTTGCTTCAATTGCAGAACTGATATTTTATTTCCAGTAAGATGTTTTCATCTGTGTTAGACATTTCATTGCGGCTTCAAGTGTATGCATATTTAACTACTCGCTCATATGTTGTCATTAGGAAACTTTCTTAAACAACAGTTACAGCTATTACACCTCCAACTCTGTCATGCCATCCAGATACTGAATTTTCGTCCACATTTAGACTTATCAGTAGGAATGCACCAATTAATCGGCACTACCAATTAATAGGCCATAATCGGCCACTCCGCCGATTATTAATAATCGGCAAAATCCGGCCAAATAATCGGCCAAAAAAATATTTTTCAAATACTATTCTTTAAAGTATACCAACTATGATGAATACTTTTATTAACAGTAATAATTATCCTCACAGCTGATATAAAATTTTTTAAAACTATTTCTCCTACTTTGAATAAATATACATAGACAATGTTGCAACATTTTTCATGTAGCGATTCTCCTTAGCACAGTGCTTTTAGATAACCGCTAATTTTCAAAAAAAAAAAAAAAGTAGTGAATTAAATTGCTACTAATTTAAAAAAAAATGAATTAAGAGTACTCCTAAATTAGAGTGCTCACCTCAGACTTCCCCCTCCCCTTTGTTTTGAATTTTTATGTCATGTATTATTTTATGTCATATAACAAACAATGTGTTAATAATATCATTGAAAGTAATATGAAAATTTGTTCTAAGAAATTACATAAAATATTGAAATTATTTTGTGAAAACTAGAGAATGGAAAAAAAATCTCTCAGAAAAATATTACTTACTATTTCTAAACTTGGAATTGTATAAGAAAGAAAAAACAGTGATGGTAAAATTGGTAGTAGAAAAACAATCGTCCTTATCATTAATCGGTTCAGCCGATTAATCGGTAATCGGTAATCGGCCAATTTGCTTATCGGTGCATTATACTTAGAAACATATCTCATATCCTGCCGAGTGTTAATGCTTTTAAATCTTTATATTCACATTGCAAACACATTTCAATAAAAACGAAATAAATATTTAGAAACTCAAAAATGACTTTGATTATGCAAAGAGTTTTAACTTTAATACTTATTTTGCCCTGACAATAATTTCAGAATATTCCATCCACAATGAAGGGTCAGAAGGTACGTGTTTGACATCCAGAAAGCATGTTTACAAATATGCAAGTTAAAGAAATAAATATTTGGTAGAAAAACGCTTAATTTTCTTTCCTGTTAAAAAAGAATATCTATTGCATAGAGCTATTAAACCCACAGACGTTTATAGTAAAGCCATTTTCTTATTCTTTTGTCATGATATTACCATTGTAAGACATTAGTCATGATTATGCTTCGCTTGTCATTCTATCGGTCATTGCACGTAGAAGCATTCGGCATCCCCGTTAACCTCATCAAGAAAATTACTTTTTGTCTCTGCTAGTTAATGTCTTTCAACTTGGCAGTAATTATAGAGCCTGCGGGAACTTATTTAAACGGAGTTTTCCATGAAAGGAGACATTGTGCAAATAAATGATGGCCAAATTTAAGGTCATCATTTGGGTTGCGGTGCGAGGAATATTTACAATAAAGGGGCCATCGATTAATGATGCCACACTTTGAATGGGGATGGGTGATGGGGTTTCGTGAAATTGTGACTGTTTGTGATAAGGGGGAAAGAGGGGGGTGTAACAAGAAATGTAATCATGCTTTTGCAATCCTCGACGCAACAAGGTGTTTCCAGCTTCAATTAGTTAACAACTAAAATGCTTTTAATTGTTTTTAATATTAGGGTTTTTAAAGTAATTCAATATTCCATCTTTATTCTGATTTTGCAACTACACTGCAAAAAAAAAAAACTGTTGTTTTTACAGTATAATACTGGCAGCAGAGGTTCCAGTTTAAAACTGTAAAAGCACAGTAATAAATTGTGAAACTAGCTAATTTGTAGTTTATTACTCTAAAATTAGTAATTTAACGTTTTATTAGCATAAAATTAGCTGTATTATACTGTAAAAACAACATTTTTTTTAAGGCTACAGTGGACAAATAAAATTGATTTTTTTCAATTAGGGTGAGTTCTGGTAAGTGCGTACCTTTTTTTTCAAAGTTCATGTTCTCAAGGATGCTGCTCTGTTGAAAAATCTTGTATACTCACATTTTTTTTTTAGTTTCCTTTCCAGATCCTTTACTAAGATTTTCAAGCATATAATATGTCAAATAAACCATAAGCATAATTTTTGTGACCTGGTTTATGACACCTATTCTAAGGTACGCACTTTCCCTACCTAGCGGGGTAAGTGCGTCCACCTTAAATTATGTGAATATGAGCAGGAAAAAACTTCTGGCACATATTAAATATGTTAGGTAGTTTCCTTGGGATAATTCCTAAAACTAGAGATCAGCACTTTATTGCATGGATGAAACGCAATCAGTGATATCCCACGTGTCTTGCGAATAACTGTGATTTGAAGATTGAGAGAGTTGTGTCTGTGATTCTTCCTTTGTCCTTTTAATAGGACAAAGTGAGCAAATGTAAGTTGTTTTTATTTAGTAATAATCACTTATAGTCTATATAGTTTATTTTGGTTTAATACATTAACCAGTCTGTGTTTAAGCCAGGGTTCGCACTTACCCCTTCTTAAATGTAAGATGAGACATGTGCGTCCAATAGCGTTGTTGTAAGTGCGTACCCCTGTGATTTTCTTTAATTCTATTTGTATGGTAGATCGTTAGGTGACCTGAGTGAACAATTCGTTTTTTTTCTTTTCGTGTTTTTTTTTTTGAATAAATACGGTTTTAAAATATTTTTCTTATTAGAATCAGCAGCAGTAAGAAAAAACACAAAATAAAGAAAAAAAAGGAAAATAATTGATCATGCTATGATACTTGTACTTGTTTTTTCTTTTACATTGAAATAATTTTTCACAAGGTGTTCTTAATTTTCTTAAATATAATTTATTCATTACTCCACCTTCTTTTTTGAATCAGTTGGTTCCTTATTTAGTGTTTCACTTAATTTCATTGCTTCATTTGTCATTCTGGTTTAAATTAAGTATAGCTTATGATCGCTATTTTCAACGAAAAATTTACTAACTGATGTCTAAAAGCAAATATATTTCAGAGGTAATGAATAAAATTGAAATCTTATGTCGCATTCACTGTAAATATAAATACTTGATGGAAATGATGTCGGATTTATCATCGGCTTATAAAAGAGTTATAAGCAAAATTAAAGGTGAATTACGAGAGTCGGATTTTCTACGTAATGGTACACACTTGCCTCGTCATAATGGTACGCACTTGCTCTACATAATAGTGCGCATATGCCTCATGATAGTGGTACGCACTTGCCCCATCATAATGGTACGCACTTACCCCCACCTTACTTTAAAGAAAGGGAAAGTGCGTACCGTCATATAAGCAAATTTTAGTTAGAGTCTTTGATCAAAATACCCCATGTATTTTATTAGTAGCTATTACTCAAAAGAAACAACTTGCATTTCTTGACTTCAATTGCTTGGTATGACTACAAGAGAAACTGAAACAAAACCTTCTCTATCTTTACTTTAGAGTTTTTTTTGAAGACATTTAAGTTGTCTCTGATCGTGTTTCGTCTATTGAATCCAATCCTGAATTCTACCTATTGAAATTATCATTAGACAGTTATCTAACATAGTCGATGTGTTGCAGAAGCCATTTCAGGACAGTGTTCATATTATTCCCAGTGGACGCACTTACCCCGTGGACGCACTTACCAGAACTCACCCTATTGATTTATATGTCTAAAACTTAGGGTGCTTGTATTATTGTATATTTACGACATCTAAAAGCATAAAAAACACAAATTAGTGCAAAAACAATGAATACTTTTTTTTCAAATTTCAAATTTAAGTATTTTTTTAACAAAATTTCAAAATGTTCCAGGCGTCGCAATTTTTTTTCAAACTTTGAATTTCCACTTAATTTTCAATCATTAGGCATGATGGCACAAAACAATGCATTAAAAACAATGTTTTATGAAATAGTTTATAAAAGATGGTTGAAAATAAAAATTTTCAGTTGAAAAAATCATATAAATTTTCATTTTCAGCCATCTTTTATAAACTACCACATAAAACATTGCATGTGATGCATTGTTTTATGCAATCATGCCTAATGATTGAAAATTAAGTGGAAATTCAAAGTTTGAAAAAAAATTGCGACGCCTGGAACATTTTGAAATTTTGTTAAAAAAATATTTAAATTTGAAATTTGAAAAAAAGTATTCATGGTTTTTGCACTAATTTGTGTTTTTTATGCTTTTAGATGTAGTAAATATACAATAATACAAGCTCACAAAGTTTTAGACATATAAATCAATAATTGAAAAAATCAATTTTATTTGTCCACTGTAGCCTTAATACTGTGTAGCAAATTTTACTGGTATTACCTTTACTTTTCCGTGTTTCTCATGTCCTCTTAAAATTCATTAAATATATTTAAAATTTAAACGTGCCAGTGAAGTTCATCATAATATGACGTTAGCAAACAGGGTCTTTTTCCTTTCTTTTTTAAATTTTATCCTAGCATTCTATGTTGAAATAAGAATACTTTCTATAAGTTAGCGTAAATTGTGACTTTTTAACTAAGGATGAAGCAAGGTCAAATATCTTGAAGTAAAATTCGTCACGTAATTTATGCACAGCCCTAAACTTAGCTTGATTTTTACTTTTAATAGTTTCCAAACATCCAATTTCTGGCTTATTTCAGTACCTTTAGACATTAGTTTTCAGTAACACAGGGATCATGGGATGAAAAATTAACATGTCGTAAAAATTTACTCTACTTTACAACTAGTTTTAAAGGTTTAATTTTGAATAGAATGGTTTAGGCATTTAAATACTTACAGCAAGTGATTTTTAAATGTAATCTGTGTACAATTTGAACCTGCAATTATTTTGAGTAACTCTTCAAGAAAATTAGTTTGAAAGAACATTAAGTTAAAAATAATAATCATCAAAACAAATTATTGTAAAATATTGGCTTCAGACATAGGTTACAAGTTAAACAAACATATGGGCCGTTCTTGGAAAAAATCCAATCAATTAAAAAACACCCCAACCAAATAAATTAATTCAGTGAAAAATTACAGATAACCAAAATAATAATTATGTTGGTATATAAACAAATCAACGGTACAAAATTTATAAACTCCTGTTTTTGAAGTTGGTTATTAAAAAAGCTTCATTTGAGACAAGTAATATTTTGTCTATGACGGATTATCGGAATGTCCTTGTTTTCGTACAACTGAAATACATTGCTGAAATTCCTTTCAGAGAGCTAACGTTTAGTTATTGATGCACGTGAAACCAATTTAGAGTGAACCATTTTTAATATACATGTGTAGTTAATTTGGGTAGAAGTCATTGCTACAAATTTCAACATGTCACTGGCACAATAGAAAGGAACGACTAGGGAATTATTTTTTAAAGAAAATAATTGCCATTGCTTAACTTAAAACAGTAAACTTAAATATCGAAAGGAAGAGTATATATATATATATATATATATATATATATATATATATATATATATATATATATATGTCAGCGATATAAACATAAATAATCCCAGAAAAATAATCATTAAATAGAAATATTTGCTAGAGCAAAACAACAAGTCAAAAAATATATAAATAAATGAAAATAAATCTTTGAATTTTTAAACATTTGTCGACCATGATTAAGACCCTTTTCTACCTTCCCTTCTAACAACTTTTGAAAGAATAATCCAATTTTGATAGGTTAATTTGCATTTTAGAAATCCTTTCCTATCGTTCCTCAGTCCCATATTCCCATATTTGAGCAGTACTGTTAAACTAATTTGAGAAAACTCTTCTGAGGTTTTGACAAATAAATTTAGCATCAGACTTTATTAGTCAGCATTAATCTTCAACAATTTCTTTACTAGTTGAATAAATCATCCAAGACTTAAATGTTAACGGTTTAATTTTTTTTTTTTGACTAATTAGAGCGTTTGGTTCTATGCAACAAAATACTTAAATGATTATCTACTGGTATCAAATCTAACCCAAAGTACCGTCACAGTTTTGCGTGCAAGAATAAATAACAATACATTTTTCATAATTTTTTCCGTCCTTTAATATTCTACTATAATTTTATTTTTTCCACAATATAATTTTTTTTAATCTAAGGTTATTAAAATATTTAATACCTATTGTTGAGTAGTTTTTTAACTTATTCCATTCATGTTATTCCGTCAGAAATTTTGATTTAAAAAAGCTTATTTTATCTGACACATTAACTAATGTGGGGATGTTTCTCCCATCCCCCAAATGTGAAATTAAACTTGGGTCACTACTGATTGCTGGTTCACGAATTGATCAAATCCAAATGAAGTAGCTCCAAAATAATGTAAAATTTTTGATTCTGTGCACTTGCCGATGATCCATTTGCGTTTTGAGCTTTTTTTTTTTTCCGGACATGGTCCAATTTCGGAATTGAGTTCCCACACATGCAGTGGAAATGATATTTCTTAGTTAAAAAAAAAATCTTAATAATAAATAACAAATAACTAATTCTGTGCATTTAAAAATTCCTTTGATGTTAAATTATATTTGCAACCTCGAAATCAAATGAAGAGAGACAAATAAACTTCCCCAAACCTTCCCCTTATTATTTGTTGAAACACATCTATTTTGTAATTGACGTAATGTGGTTAACAAAGCATAAATCTGTTTCTTCTGCATCCTCCTCTAATGCTTCTTAATTCTTTGGGCTCAAATAATATTATTTTAATTAATATGCAAATTACAAAATGTAGGAAATTATTTTGCAATTTTTGGGCATGGAAAAGTGTCATTTTATGAAAGATTTTAAGAGCTAATAATTCTGAGAACAGTTCTTTCATTTTCAGATTAAAAACTTTTAAACATTGTTCTGAATGTTATTGTTTTTAAATACTCCTCAACTTACATTGATTTCAGCTGTTCCGTATTTATATTTGAAATGAAAACATTACTTATTGTGAATAAAGATAATCCTAAAATGTTGAAAATTGTATGTTTGCGATCTCAAATTAGTGAAATTCCATCTTCCATTATTTTTAAATCTTAACAATGAATTGCATTTTGCTTTTAATAAGGGTTATCAATCTAAACTTTTTTGAAATCAATAACCCTCAAACTTTTTTCCTAATACTTGTCGTTACATTTTATGTTTACTGCATTTAAACCTGAGAATAACGTGATACTTATATTTAATAGGTAAAATCCTTGTGTGTGTAAACATCTAAGAGAGCGTGAAAGTTTAAAAGCATTTCCACGACTTTATATGTATCCCTTGAGGATAATAATATGCAACTTTTATCAACCCTTTCCTTTTCAAGAAACACGGATTATTAAAAAGGACTGTTGGTCAAAATAAGTTACTTTTAATGAAAACCAATGTTGAAACTACAAAACGCAATGGCTATGCTTTTAAAGTATATCCATGTAGGTCATCTGTCTCGTTTTTATTCTTTAATAATAATAAAGAGCATTTAGGATAAATGACATCATGTGTGCGATCATTTAAAGGCAGATAAAGGAGGTTGGGTTAAAGTAGAGAAGCATGGGACACTTGTAGAGATTTGACATCTAGAATTATTCTTAAAACAAACATGGCTCTTAGTTTCGGATTCTTCTACCTAATTAAACAATTAAAAATACCTTTATTGCTGTAAACCCTTTGAGTTCCAAGGTTCTGTGAATTCGCATCAAAAATACTACAGCCGGTCACCTTGTCTAGTGCTCAGAGAAGTCTCATCGAGTTAGGGAGGTCCCGGGCTGGAACCCTGACTCGGGCATAGATATACTTTCTCTCTCCGATCCTTTTCCCTTCTTTGTGAGAATTTATTGTTGTTCCGTGAATGGTTGCCTATCCTATAAACAGGTCCTTGAGACATGTGTGTACTGTGGAAGTCAAACAACAGTACTAAACATTAGCCTTAAAACTTTTTTGAAATGTATTATGAGGTACAAATAACGAGAGTTGTTTTGAGCATAATTATACAGGGTACAACACTCCAATCGTGGACCAATAGCTAATTTCTAAACCGTTAGAGATAAGCATATAGTTTATTTGGGAAAAAATCTCCAAATTATGAAAGGAATTTTGGGTCTATTCAATGTTTTTCAAAAAATCAAATTTTGAAAGAGTTACGAAAGTTAAATTTTTATACAGCCCCCCAGTCCCATCAATCATATTTAGTAAAACATTCTTGACACTGTAACGTTTAAAACTAAAAAAAATCACTCTTCTACCACAAAAATTGACCGAGTTATGACGTTTTGAAAAATCAAGATTTTGCATTGTTTCATGACGTCATCGAGAGATTGCTTTAGGGACCGTATGCGAAATCCTTCAAAATCTTTATTTTTCAAAACGTCATAACTCGGTCAATTTTTGTCGTAGAACAGTGATTTTTTTTAGTTTTGAACTTTACAGTGTCAAGAATGTTTTACTAAATATGATTGATAGGACTGGGGGGCTATATAAAAATTTAAATTTCGTAACTCTTTCAAAATTTGATTTTTTGAAAAACATTGAATAGACCCAAAATTCCTTTCATAATTTGGAGATTTTTTCCCAAATAAACTATATGCTTATCTCTAACGGTTTAGAAATTAGCTATTGGTCCACGATTGGAGTGGACACCCTGTATATTTTTTACTGAACTAAACTTGTGTGTATATTTTAGTCTTCCAGTTGAAATGTATTGAACTTGTGTATTTTTCTTTTCTCTTGTAATAGAAAAAACCCTTCACATTCAATTCCACAATGCATCATAGACAACATTAAGACATAACGAAAGTAGAAATTACTACACGGTGATAAAATCATAGATACATTGCTTTAATTTATAATTATTTTCTCACCACCTGTTGAAAAGAGAAATGAGAAAAATATGACAGGAGGTGTGGAGGAAAAAAAACTTTCTAACGTCAATTTCAGCAATTTTAGAGTTCGTTTTATGAGTTTCGTTTTAAATGTAATTATTTCGTTTTAAATGTAATGTACTTTACAAAGTTAGGTTCAGTCATAACATAAAGTTTAAATTTGAGTCAAAAAAATGTAAACGTTTGATTTTTGCTGAAAAAGTTTGTTTTGGAGCTGGAAGACAAATACTGGCGAGAGAAGAACAATAAGACATTAATTAAAACACATATTTATGAATAGCCTTAAAACTGATTTCGGGCTCACAGTATTTTTATTCTATTTATTTCACTAAATCGTAAATGAATACAATTTAAGTGCAAATAAAGAAAATCTATTTTTACGATTGATTTTATATATTGCGAACAAAAATTTTAAGACACATCTATGTTACTTAAACTGAGAAAGTCAAATGAAAATAAAACAACCTAAAAAAATTATAATCAGCTAAGTTTATTAAAATACTTATTTTTTCTTGTAAAACCTTTATTCTTAAATTCTAAAGCTAAATTCCGTTTTTTTTTTTTTTTACAGTTTTGTTTTCATGTTTTGCCTACACATTTTTACGACATTTAATGTTGAATTCTACATTACCACATAAAAATAAAAGGAGAAATCACAATTTTTAAATCGTAAGCAGTGAATGCGGCAATACAGACGAACCATTTATGCAATATTTAACCAATATTAAGAACAAAATTTGTACTTTATAATTATTAATATTATTTTATTATTATAATTTTTTCACTTTTAAAACCTCCAGTTTCATTTTGTGAAGCTTTTATTAGTGCTTGAAAAAGATATTTTACAAATACATAATGCGATTTATGCATTTTCTTTCATACGGTGGCTTTGCTGGAATCACAATTTTTAGCAATGACAAAATATTAAATGCTTCATTTTGCATGTGTTAAACTATTTTAATAGTTGTAAAACTATTAAATTGCCAATGTTTTCTTTTAGAATGTCCATTTATATAATTTCAATTTCTAGAACATTAATTTAACTCTTTAGAATCCGATTTTCATATTTTATTTGGATTCATTTTTGCAATTAAACACGTGTACTGTCCGTGCGTAAAAGCGGTGCATAGCACTTGCGAACCATTCCACTTAAAAAAGGGGTGATGGGTTGTGAGTGGGAACTTTTCGAAGTTTCAGTTTAAAACTTGCATTTGCTTTCCTTTTGACATATTCAACTAAACTATGTATTTGAAATTAGAATCGTTCTACGTTGTTCGATTCAGCTTAAAATGCTTCTTATTATTCTTCCTCTTAGTGTTATCTAACCTATAACCTCTATTTTGGTAAGATTAGAGAAGACCTGACGCATGTGCAAATACGCGAAAGGTTTTACCTAAGAAAATTAGACAGTACATGATGATCAGAAAAGGTTTAATTAAATTTCAAAGAGAATTATAGGAAACAAACATAGAAACGCTTATGTAGTATAATGTAGTATAATCCGAGTCCGAAACAACAGGGCCGTGGTAGCCCCATCGGTAACGCGTCGGATTTGTGACCGGAGGAACCCGAGTTCGATCCCAGCCGATCAAAGATCCACCGTCTTGATTAATGGTGGCTGGGGGACGTTAAAAATATCGTGGTCACAAAGTCCTCCAAGTGAAACGATACCTCTGGGGGTGCTGGGCCAAGGGTTTGCTCGACCCTTGGTTCTGGTTCAAAAAGTACAGAGCGCTCTTCAGGGTCATATCCCGGTTAAATCACGTGTTGTGGTAGGTACGGGGGACCCTGGAGTGTGAAGTGAAGTGAAGTGAGTCCGAAACAACACAAAATAGGTGTAAAATTAATTCATTTTCTTTTCCGTTTTAAAAACTCTTCAATTAACATTATCATTTTTATATAAAGCTCACATGGAAAAAGGAATAAACATTTTGGAATGGATCTAACACAAGGATTCATTTATACATTTACCTTGAGTTAAGAGTTTTTATTGAAACAAAATTACACACTATCTGATAATCTGGTGATCTTTGAATTAATAAAAAAATCTTAAAGAATACGAGATTGTTTCAAATTCTACACTTCCAAAAAAAAAAGAAAAATGTGATGAGAAAGTTTGAAAATGAATTTAGAAAAATAGATCTCAGATATACTTCAAGACTTCGGAATTATTTGAAAAGCATATTGTTTGATAATAGGGCAAGTAGCTTTGACTTTGTGAAAAATGACATAGTTGATATTACTGTTAGTAAAGAAAATGGTAACAAAACGATTTAAAGGTAAAAATAGATCAAAACTAATTTTTTTAAAAAATTAAGCAACGTGATAATAAAAGGCGATATTACTTCAAAATATTAAATTCAAATAAGAACTACAAAGAAGAGCAAGCAGATTAGCCAGTTGTACTTACTAAGATCTAAACCTTGTAAAAGCCTGCAGCGATTTATGTGAAGACCAAAAAAAAAATGTATAAAACTATTCATTGAGTTATTCTTTTTTTATTAAACATCGACAAACAGATCATTTTATTTATCTATTGAAAAAAAAGTTACCACTGCGAGAAGATAAATGTTCTTGCTTAGAAAACTTCCTTAAGCTTTATCAGTTATACCTCGAACAAATTTTTCGATACAATTTCTCATGTCGGCGTTCCGCAGGATTCCAACAATAGCTCTTTCTCCACACATGTAATAATAAGAATGCTTAACCTACTTAGATATAACCATAAAACGGGGAATCGTGCCGAGAACTCCATCAGGAAAATGGCGTACCGGTAAAAAAGGGAGAACTTACCCCATTTCTTTATCGTCATTTTACCACAACATATTTCTCACACGTGGAGCATTTTGGGACGGTTTTTTTTTAATTCTAAGTCTGATGTTCGTCTCGTTCTTCTTCCATCGAAATCAATACTTTATATACTTTTGTTTCATCTTTGATTTTTTTTTTTTTAAATCTGGGATATGAGATCTATGGTATTTGTTTTCCTTCTTTTCCTGCTCTTTCAGTTTAACAGAATTGGAAAAGGAGAAGAAAAATAAATGTTTAAGATATTAAAAGTTCATCGTCTATGTTTATTCCTCTTTTGATCTCTTTAAAAATACATTAAGCACTTTTACTAACTTATTTTTACTTCCTTTCCCGTAATAAAGGAAGTATTGTGATTGCGAAAAAAATTCAATTAATTTCGGGTCTAAATTTTGATTTTGCTCACCCCCCAATGAATGTTGAGTAGTTTTTTCGGCCTGTCAGCACGTGCATATATACTTACCAACATATAAATAGCCAAAAATTCCTTTTCAACCACCACCGAGTTAATAACGGCGAGTTTTCTCTTGACTTCTATTTGTATGTATGTATGTCGCATACCTCAAAAACTATGTACCGTATGCACCGTAGAAGCTTCTGTTTTTTTTTTCTATTTTTACGGATTTGTTTAATATTTTTTCAGGAGAATGCAAAATTGTGTCTTACTCTAAATTGTATCTTGAAAATGAATCCCTGTGGCTCAGTGGTAGCACCTTACGCTTCCACGCCACAGACCCGGATTCGGTTCAAGGGCTAGGTAATGTCGACTCAGCCTTTAATCCTTTCAGTAGGTCGATAAAATGAGCACGAAGCATTTAGAAGGAATAAAGGTGGAGAGAGTTTTAATTCTTGAAGCAAAAATCTCAAGTCCCTCGACATATTTTAAAGTGAAGTCTTGGGAGAAATCGCTTCTACGCCACAGACCCGGATTCGATTCCCGGGCTAGGCAATGTCGACTCAGCCTTTAATCCTTTCAATAGGTCGACAAAATGAGTACAAAACATTAAGAAGGAATAAAGGTGGAGAGTGTATTCAATTCTTGAAGCAAAGATCTCAAATACCTCGTCATATTTTAAAGTGAAGTCTTGGGAGAAATCGAATTTTCACTTGTTTTACCCAAAACGTGTCTCTCATTCGCCGATGTTGAACCACGTGACTTGGAATCTTTATTTCAGCTTTTTTCTAAGCCAATGATTGAACTTGCTCCCTCCATTTTCACTAATATCTGCTCTAAGGTACTAAGCTTTCTAGGGAACTAAACTCTGTATTTTCACATTCTACTAACCACCTTAACGGAACATGCCTCACAGTGGTCTCAGACATGAAAACTGAAATGCACACAATAGGTCTTGGGCCCCCAAGAGATGTTGCACCACTCAGTTTAGTTTATTTTGCATTAAGAAAACAATATCCAAAATTTGTTTCATAAAAACTGAACTAATCACGTATTTTATTTATTTTCATTCTACTTTTATTATTATTTATGTTATTATTACTATTGTTATTATTACTATTGTTATTATTATCTTATTATTATTTTTATTGTTGCTGTTGTTAGGCAGGAATTCAAGTGAAACAGGCGATCGCAAATTACAATCGCTACAGGAAATGAATTACACTAGAACGTTTCTTGATAAAAACATCGTGACGTCAGCGTGACGTTTGCGTGACGTTTGCCTATGAAAAACGAGCTAGATAAAACGTCACAGCCTACTTGGCGAATAAGAGGAGATCACTGACTGCTTGGGAGCTCTTATTGGCTCCACCCGTAGTGACGTCAGTGCCAAGTTAAGTTGATGATAATGTAATTCACTTCCAATAGCGATTGCAATTCGAAGCGATTGCAATGGTGTTTCACATGAATCCCTGCCTTACTATTTCAAAGTTAACGCTGCAAAACATAATCTAACAGCTTTTACTTTAAAACCGTTATACCATGTTCAACTATGCAACTAATTATCACTTTTTTTTAATAAAGAAAAATAATTTAATCGAATCCTATTTGATATAAGTCGTTCAAAAAGTGTACTCTTTGCAGTTGGGCTAAAGAATCTGCAATTCTATTTTGTTTTTTTTTTTTTTATTGATGAAACTTCTGCATGAATTATTGAAATGTAGTGTCTTATAGTAAAAAATATTTTTATTCAAGGCAAAAGGAGATTTTCACTTATATTATTCTAAAAGCAGAAAACAATTTTTGTTTTGATTTGAAACTAACATACAGATAGACTTTTTACGTATTCTGTAAAGAGATTCTTTGCCTTATTATTTTTATACAAGTAAATCTCATCTTTGGGTACGAAACATTTTTAGATAACGAATTATACAAATCATACTTTCAATTTCTGTAATATTTCCCTAAATCTAATCATTCTTTGTCACGTAAACCACATCAGCAATGGATTTCGAAAAGCATTGCTTTTAAAGTTTCTGATCTGCTAACGCGCCATTTTCTACAGCGAACGCCGAAACAAACGAAATGCTGCACACGAATTCAACAGGCGCTGGATAAATTTAATAGCTGAAGCGAAGTGAAGAGAATTAGCTCCTATCCTCTGATTGTAGAAGCATTCTTTGTGCTAAAGCAACTAAACACGAATGCGAAAGCAGTAACAAAAGCTTGAAATTTTCATGACTGATAAACTTTGTTCTACTTTCATACGAACAATTCTGTGTTGCCAACGCTGAAACATTAAATATCACTGCTTTTCCAGAGTTGAAGCTAATCACTTTACTTTAACAAATATGGCGGTTCTCCTTTGTCGTGCTCTGCTTTTGCGTTCCATTATGGCGTCCACTAATCGAATTTATTTGCCGAGAACAATGTTCTCTGTGGTGAGGGAAAAGTTTTGTTTCAAACAAAGAACTTAAAAGTGTTCTTTAACTCTGTATAAAGATAGTTGTGAATTTTTATTTTGTTTCTTGAATTTTCAAGAGGGTATTAACTTAAAAGAAGAAAAAAAAATCTTATTTCCTTGCCCAAATATTTGTGCCCTGAAAGCTTTTAATCACATAGCTTTGAATAAAAAAGCTTCCTTTTTATTCCAAACGGGTTTAGAATAAAATTGTTAAAAGCTTTTCTTTCTCCTGTAAAAATAAAATTAATTCTCTAATATATTTTGCTTAATTGTTTCTTCCGTTTTGTTAAAGAAAAATGCGAAACATTCCTAATTGTCTGAATTTAATTTTCAGCTTTATTACTTCTTTTAAAGTGTATAATTCAAATTGCTCCTTAAATAAGATAATATGTGCATAATGCACTACATCTACTAAAGTAACAGATAAAGTAATGCAACACCGTTTGATTTATGGGTTTAAACAATGATTTAAAATCGTACACGTGATTTTCAGCTAGATTAAATCGAGGTTATTTAACAGTATCGTTATTTAGATTGCGATAACCTTACCTTAATTTAGAAATTGGACACTTTTTTGTAGGCCTGTTTTTTCTTTTTCGTGAAGTATTCAGCTGTGCAAAAGGCCTGTTTCTCATATAAATGCCCAACTAAGTTCTCGCTTTTTTTTTTCTAACGAAAATGCAACTTTACTCTGATCGAATAGTTTCAAATGAAATATTCAAAATTTTACTAATCGTTGTCTGCAACTTTTTCACTTATTTCAGTCACAGCTCAAATACCTTGATGGTAGAAGTGGTCATTTTTTGAGGCTATATACGATTCAAGCCATTTTGCGATGTTTTCATGTGAGTGGAAGCGGATCTAAACTTCTGATCACTCAAAGCCTCGAGGAGTGAACATTTGGAATTGACTTATCCAATTACGATCTTGGCTTATATACGAGTGTAGCTTAAAAAAATATTCTTTAGTATGGTTTTCAGAAACTGGCGCATCTTGTTATTTTATTAAAAAAGTGAAACGTAATAAGATAAGATTTAAATTTTTATTTATCTTAGAAATAAACCAAAAATGTATTTAAAATTTTATGTGTGGTTAATTGATTGATTGATAAATAGTGATGTTCTTACAAAAAATCATGTTTTCTTTACCTTTTAATCAACAATGTCCAAGTTACACGATCTCAAGACCCAAGGTACTACACCGGTGGTGTACCTAGGTACTAATTGCATTCTTCTGTTTTTTTAAAGAAAGGTAATTGAAATAATTCAAATAAAATTATAAGATATTTAATTGTATTAATTATATGCTGCGTAAAAAATTATAAAGATTTAACTAAAGTTGTTTGTATTTAGATTTGGCAAATAATCATGAAATTAAAAAGTGAAAATAGGTCCGACGTATCCCCTACAGTCGAGCTCGCATATTAAAATATCGCTTACAAATAATATCCCGCTTAATATAATACATTCTTAATATAATACATTCTTAATGTATCAAATATAATGTATTATTTTCGTTCCGGATAATGGAATGTACCGCTTATTAGAATATTTTTTCGTGGCAAAATGGATATTCCATTCAGCTGGTTCGAATGTAAATGCATTGAATATTTTTATTTTTGTACCAAATGATACGTTTCTAATTATTCTTAAAATAAAAGAATCAAGAGGTAATACTTTCATTGTTTTTTTTTCTATAGGACTTGGGCTCCGAGGAAGAAGAGCAACGAAACTGGAGGGGTATCTGTATAGCCTTACTCGTCATTGCCACCGTCTGTTCCCTCATCATCACCTCCGTGGTCCTGCTCTCACCGGGTGAGCACTTGTTTATTTTTGCTCCTTTATTTTCAGTCAGTTTGGAAAAATCCAGACCCAACGTTAAGTCGTTGAATGAAATGTTATTCGAAAGATTGCTTGTTTCATTAATTAGGGATGTACCTACTAATCGGCCATAATCGGCAACTTTGCCGATTATTAATAATTGGCAAAATCGGGCCGATCAATCGGCGGAAAAAATATTTTTCAAATATTATTCTTTAAATAATACCTTTACTAAGAAACTATGTTGAATAGTTTTATTAACAGTAAAAATAATCCTCACAGTTGATATTAAGTTTTTTTTTTAAAATAAGTATCCTACTTTGAATAAATATGCAATACTTAGATAACGTTTCAACATTTTTCATGTGCCGATAGCTTTCTCCTTAGCACAGTGCTTTTAGATAACCTCTAATTTTCAAAAAATAAAAATATTGAATTAAATTGCTACTAATTATTAAAAAATATGAATTAAGGATACTCCTAAATTGGAGTGCGTACCACAGATTACCACTTCCCCTTTTTCGAATTTTTATGTCCAATTAATATAACTAACAATGTGTTAATCTTATTATTGACAATAATTTTAAAATTGGTTCTAAGAAATTTGATAAAATATTGAAACTATTTTATTAGAACTAGGAAAATGAAAAAAAAAAAAATCTTATCTCAGAAATTAATTACTTACTATTTCTAAACCTAGAATTGTATAAGAGAAAAATCAGTGATGGTACAATTGGTAGTGGAAAACCATCATACTTATCGGCAACCGGCCATTTTGCTTATCGGTGCATTCCTATCATTAATATTACCAACTGCGTGGTTGGACTTTTTGCACGGTGTACCTCGAAAATAAAAGTTATAGTTCAAGAGCTAGCAACGTCCAAAAAACAACTATTTTAAGCCGTCTGGCTCTTTAATATTTCTTTCCCTGTGCTTTTTTGAGCAGAATACCGGGTGTCTGGCAGCCAACAGTGGTTCGTTTTTTACTGCACATCACGCTCGTTCTGGAAAAATGGTGATTTTTAAGTTATTTTTGGGAAATTTCACTCCAAATCAATCATGAAAAGAAAGTTTTTGACCTCACTATTTCCAATCTTAACGAAAATTGATGTGAAGAACGCATATGACAAGATAAGTATATCTGCCAAGTTTTAGATTTCTGCTTCAAAAATTGTTCGAAATACTGTTAAAAAACAAATCAAAAAAAGTTTTTACATGCAATTTCTTTTCTAGCTATAGTAGAATAAAAACTCAAAAGCCACACTTTTTCAACTGTAACATTTTTTGACTAACAAAGCACATAAAAAAATCGAACTGCTTTTAAAGCTAATTGCGTATTATATTTATAATTTAAAACTGTGGTTCAAAACTGAATGGGCCATAAATATACGAAAACATTTTTGCTCCTTTTTTTTTTTTTGGTACTGTACGGTACGTTTTTTGTCAAACAATTGAAGGAATAATGGTCTGTTTTTCAAACTTTGAATGAGTTGAATTTTTGGTTACGACATTAGTGTTTGCCACGAGATTGTTGAATAATTTATGACTCTTCTTTCGCTTTTTCAGTTGGCTGTACATTGCTCTGTAGAGTAGAATTTGCACTTTTTTGATAAATATTATTTATCATCACATGCTCGGTTTCTGTGTTTCAAATGCATGTTATTGCCTCACAAAACAACAAAGCATCTGATACAGATGATGTCACCCATTTTTGATACTGTTTATGATATTTTTATGGCTAAAAGAAAGTATTTTTTTTTTATTAGCTTTATATTCTTTACAGTTATTTCATTTTTGCTGGTAGCTATTTTAAATTAGATTTCCTCCTTTAAAATATATACAGTAGTACTTCTCTTAAGGGACACCTCCGAATAAAAGAGATTCTTTTGTTTAAGAGACGTTTTTTCGAGTCCCAGTCCCTTTAAATAATTACTTTCATGTATTTGGCTCTAAATAGGGAATACTTTGCATAAGGAACAATCACAGAGAAAAAATTTCAAAACTTATTGCATAAAGAAATAAAAAAAAAATTGAATTTACTGGAATTTACGGTCCGTTTGATTTGCCCTAAAACTAACTAGTTAAAGTTTGACATTAACATCAAGAGGACAATATGAACGTCAAAAAATTTTTTAATGTTATTTACAAAGAAACAGCAATTCTTGCTTCTATTTATATACTCTGGTCAATTAATTCATGTGGGCTCATTGCTGACAGATAGTACATGCCTCATAACACGCTTGCTATAGAAAACTTGAAATGTGAATACTAATTGTAATTTGTATTGCATTGCATTGTAATTTACCTGACATCAAACAAATTCTTGTAACTAATAACTCAAAATAGTTTCTGTAATGAGTTACAAAGCTTTGCAATTGCTAACTTTTTCAGTAAGTTTTAATTAAAACAAGAAATTTTTTTAATTTGAATTATTCTGAATGTTAGATAATGTGTACAAACTCTTTTTGGCGGGTTTTTTATGCTTTTTTTAATGGGTGAATCTTCACATGTAATATAGAATTATACTGAATATATTGCGCTGGGGACCATCTAAGGTTAAAGGATTAATTATTCAAATGTACTATTTACGCCTATGAAAAAAAATCCCTTAACTAGTTGTTATTCCGTATTATCTTTTTATGATAAAAACAGGACAAGCTTCACATTTCTAAACCTAAAACGCTTTAGAAAGTTTTATATTGAAACAAAAGACGTATTACTTATGACTCAGTGGGTAACATGACTTAAAGCTAGAAAATCCACTTTTCTCTAATCCCACTATTGCATTTCGCTTCTTTACAGTCGTGGTGAGGTGAGTGTTGGGACATGTTGTTTAATGCTCCTAAAAGGAGCCAGATGGCAGTTATCCGGCTAATCTCCTATTGACAATGTAATAAACCAGATCAAATGCGGTGTAACAATCCCAGTTTTTCTGGAAAGACAGGTGTGTAATAATACTTTCATCTAAAAAGTCGCAAAATAAACTTTTTTCGGAAAAGTATTTTCTGTTGCGGCTCTTGAGTCCTTACAGGTTGAAAATTAGGCGCCGGTAACAATAAAACATTCTCAAGAGAAATATATTTGTTAAAGTCTGGTTGCTGTTCTCTTAATTCTGAGTGCACACATAAATAATGATTAAAGATTTTGGTAGAAAAATATGTTTCGACAGCACTCTGTAGCCTTAAATATTCAAACGATTGTCTGTAAACACGATTTCAACCCCCCCCCCCTCCAAATCGGCCCCATAGCATAACAGAACCAACTGAGCTTGTATTTTTGAGAAACCATGTCTATTGTTCTGCTCACCATACTAGTAAACTTACCAGTTAGCTTGGCCGTCGCTTTTTTTTTCTTGTTTCTGAATATTGCTTCCGGGCCACTGTTCCATCTAATATATTACTTCTTATGCGAAATTCAGCTGTTTTTCTTTGAGTTTGGAAGTGATTTCTTCTTCAAGTAAACTAAACTATCAGACTTCTATATGACTTTATGGACTGCTGATTGACATGTTAGAGGGTTATGCTCTCCGATTAAAGCAAATAAGTTCATACTTACAGACTTTAACCCTTTTACAAAAGTTTTTCGGCGTCGAGCTGTTACTTTTGGTGACGATTAGATGCTTTTACATTGTTTTAAGAATCTCTAAGACGCATAAAAAAGATCGCAACAGTTTGGGATCTGTTTTTAAAAGTGCATTTTTCTACTATAGTTTTAAGTTTTTAATGCATAAGTTTTCTCTGCTCAACCAATGTGTGTTTTAAACCTTCTGTTGAAATTGGTTCTCAGACCCGGGAAAAAGCAACGCAGTTTCGCAGTAAGACTCAACTATGATCTTCGTACAAATTTAGCACACATGAATGATATTAACCCTTTAACTGTCAAGTTATTTTGACTTTTAATACTTTTCCAAACACAAACCCGAGAAACAGTCGGGTTTGATAAAGAGTTGAAGCCGAAATAAACGTCTCCCGATATATATTCGGGTATAACAATGCGATCCACTCAAAAAAAAAAAAAAAAAAATACCCCGAGTAAAACTGGGGCGTGACATTTTCGGAAACCAGCTGTGCCCGAGACTATCTCGGGCATGACAGTTAAAAGGTTAACGTTAGTAAAAAAGACCTATTTATTTAAAAGTTTCAGAATTTTTCACACTTAAAAACTTTGTTCCTATATTTTCATACCGAAGAGGATTCCAATTATCAGAGTGAAAATACAATTGAAGGGGCAAGTGGATAAAGGTGATATGTGACAATTTTAGAAAAACTTACTTTTGACCATGGATGAAGGTAATAAGATAATATTTTTTGTTGAAAGCTTTTTCTGGAAATTTGAAAAATTGACACTTTTTACCTTTATTCACTTTTCCCTTCAATTGTGTTTGTGAATTAATACAATTAAACATACACTAATTTGAATTTGTGTATATCGGCGAAATTCAAATGTCACATATCACCTTTATCCACTTATCCCTTTAATTCTCATATAAGAGCTATACTTTTCAAAGATGAGGGTGGACCTATCATTGCGAAACACATTGTACCTATTGTTTTGCTTTGTGAATGTCAGTTAGTTGTTCCTCGAATCGCCCTATTACCATTCACTTTACTTTTCATCGATATTTTCCTACCTTAATTTTTAAGCAGAAATTCAAACCATAAAATACTTTTTACTTACTCTTTTTTTTTCGCTCTATCTACTTGAATAAAATCTCGTCTTTCAACAATCGAAAATGGACCAAGCTCGTCCATACCCTTCCATATCGGAAAATATATAATAGTAGTGAGCTATATCCATCACCTTCAATGTCAAAGCTCTCTCGGACTATAGTGATCGAGTGTGCGATCCATCTTTTTATAGTTTGCACTCAAGAATACTGCTGTCACGTGTCTATTATGGAATACCTTTTATATGTTGGCATTCAGTAGTAAAAAATATGGATTTCTGAGTTTCAATGCAACAAGAAAAAAGCCATTGAGAAGAAGATATTTAATTTCACGCAGCGCTTAGAATTTCTTACTACAATTCACGATTTAAAAAAAAGAATCACTTTATTTCAAGACATTTGTATAAAATATGCGTTCGAGATCATGTTCGTATGAATAATCGTTACTGACTTTACTAATAATATAACATTGAGAAAAAAAATGTTATAGCTTTCTATTCCTCTTAGCTGATTGATCCAGTCATACCAGGTTTATATGACATTTTAAAAATTAATTTTTAGTGTATATTGACAATTAGCAAAGCGTATATAAATACATTCATGTGCCACTATACTCTGTGTCACTAGAGCTGCCGTGTGAAAGCGAAATTAATTTCCCACTATCCGCTATTTTCACCTTATGCCTGTCATAGTTACGGCGCTATGGAATTTTTCACCATTTAGCTTTTGAAACAACGGTTAAATGCAAAACGACTGAAATTGCTATGTGTGAACTATTATTCAACTGAAAAATCAACCTTAATAAAGCACAACTTTTCTTAGAATATGTGCTTTATTTATGTATGCTTAGATTTGTTAGAAAACGTTTAGAAATAACTGAGATATAAGGATATAAATAAAAAGAGTAAACCTCACTCAATACACATAAAATAAATGAAATGCCTCAACAGCAGTGCATAAAAAAGAGCAGAACTGTTTTCTTTCGTACGGTTTCCATGGAGACGACGTGAAATGTCTAGATTTTATACGCCTAAAGTAACAGAATATAGTAAGCTGCAAAAGCTATAGCTGGTATAGAGAAGTTTGGCACCCAGTCTCCCACCAGAAACAACAAATTAAAGCAATCAATGTTACAAACTAAACGAAACTAAATTAGTTTTAAATTAGAAAAAAAGGCAATTTAAAAAATGCTTGATTACTTTAACCCATTAATGCCTGACATTTCTTCCCCAAAGATATTTTGTATACTGGTTACAAACAGTGTTTAATGGACAGAAAAAATAATTAAAAAAATATTATGTAAAAAATATTTTTTTTATTAAGAAAAGAAAAATCGTCCCTCAAAAGTTTCGACAGACCCCAGAGGGTACATACTTTTTTTGCTCAAATTGTTTCCTGCCTAAGATATAATATTTAAAAAGACATTTTATAAGAAGAAATGAAATCAGCAATTAACATAAACTGGGAAGCTGGGAATAACTTTGAAAACTTTTTTGAGATTGTGAACGATGTAGTTTTTGAGAAAGATCATATTAAAACTGCTACAGAACAATGGTTATGTGCTGCAATCTGTTAAAAACAAATTGAAACAATACCAAGGTACTAATTAAACACTATGATTTGGTTGAAATGTTCATTTTTTGGAAATTCAGACCCTTTTTTGGACCTTCCCTAAAAAGGGACGCTAGGGATTAATGGGTTAAATGACAAACATCTGTACTCTTATACAAATACAGACACACTCACATGTGTGCGTAAATTTCATGAAGGAAGGCATTTCTCTCCTTTTAGAAATGATGTAGTTATATTTTATGGAGGAAATTTACACCTATTTTATAGTTGTTAATTTATTTAGCATTACACATTTTCCAAGACCTATTTTTCTATTTCTCGAAAATAAATTACTTTATGGCATCATAAAGTATATTTATGTATATCATCTTACTGAATTATTTTCCCACATTTACTTATTTTAACATGATTCGACACTGATATAATAAACTCTTCTTTTAGAAAATCTATTTTCCCTGTTTATACCTCCAAAATTTTATGGTTCAAATAGTTAACTAGTAAAACTTAGTATTCATTAAAAGAGGATTTTTCTTTAAATCGCAAAACTAAATCCTCAAACCTAAATGATGGTTTCTTTCGATTTTAAACTTTTATTTAAAAATATCCTATTAAGATGAGATAAGAGCTGTTTCTGAAATATTTTGATGATTCTCAGATACAGGCATCTTGAATTCCTTTTCTATTTCATAGAAATTTGGGAATTAATTTATCTTATACGCACTTGCTTACGAAACATTTTCCCCTTTGATAATAAACTAGATTTTATGTCAGATAATTTACTCCAACTTGTAAATTTTTCTAGTCTGTTGATATTTTTACACATTTTGCACTATTTTAGATATAAATATTTTTATATATTTCTTTTTTAAAAATGTGATCAAGTTATTGCTGCAAGTAAAGATTTGACATAAAATTTGAAAGTTTTGAGGTTTTTTTACATTTATCGAATTTTTTTAAAAACAAGTGCTGGACATAAATTAAAATCCAGTTTTATCAGTTAAACTTTCCCAAAACAATAGAGGCAAATATACTGCCACTGATTTTTTGGAGTATGTCACAATTTTTTTGAAATTATTTGAAGCAGCAACGAAACCGGCGAGATTTAGTACGAAACGGTATTTCTGCACGTATTATAAAAACTTTTTGAAATATATCTTTTCATGTGATTCATTGTGTGCTTGAAAAAAAAAATATTACTACGTAGTGAGCTTTATTCCTCTTTTACTCTTTATTAGGTCCTGAAGAGCCAAGAGTGAAAAATCCAAGATTTACGTTAGAAGAAGTAATAAATGGAGAATACGAACCTAGGTTATTCAATGGATCTTGGATTTCAGGTATGTAAATAGTTTTGAAAAATGTATAGATGAACAATGTGCCACGTTTCTTCTACAGTCGCCGCTGTATGTTTGAATCACGATTATTTTACACTGGAAAAAGTAAATGTTATTTTTACCGTATACTACAGCTAACGTTATTGTAATAAACTGTAACAATTGTTAATTTTACAGTAATAAACTGTAAACATTGTTAATTTTATGGTAATAAACTAAAATGGCTAACTTTACAGAACTAAATTGTAAATTACTAATTTTACAGTAATAAACTATATTTTACAGTTTTAAACTGGAACCTCTGCTGCTATTATTATACTGTTCTTTACAGTATAATACAGCTAATTTTATCGTAATAAACTGTAAAATTGCTAATTCTACAGTTTATTACTGTGCATTTTACCGTTTGGTTGGAACCTCTGCTCCAGTATTTTACTGTAAAAACAACAGTTTATTTTTTTAGTGAAAATGGTTTTAATTCAATAAAGCGACTGATTCAAAAAAAGCTGTATTTTGTTTTGCATCTGACGATTTGATTCATTAAAGCAATAGATTCAATTAAACACTGATTTAATTAACCGGTACATATTGTATATTTTTTGTTTATTTTTAGAAGAAAAAGTCTTCTTTTAGTTTTGACAATCATGTCATTTTGCACAAACCTAAAACTATATGTTTAGAAGCATTTAATGTACATCTTTTT
This sequence comes from Uloborus plumipes, assembly GCA_038373865.1. Classification (NCBI taxonomy): domain Eukaryota; kingdom Metazoa; phylum Arthropoda; class Arachnida; order Araneae; family Uloboridae; genus Uloborus; species Uloborus plumipes. Next base: position 150,529 of record JAXGGA010001285.1, read on the forward strand.
CCGCCAAATTTTAGAGAGCATTTAAAACAAAAACTTGGTTTTGTTGTTTTTGTGAGGAAACTTAACTTAATGCACTGGAGAAGAGGGCTAACTGCAATTCCGAAGCATTTTCGATTGCAAATAGCACTCTCACTTCGTACTTCCTTTATTTTCACTTAAATCATGTTACTGCCATTTAAAACATGATTAACAAAATTATACGGCAAAAACTATTTTTGCATTAACTCCATTTTAATTGCATACATGCAGCCTTGGATTTTTTTTTGACGCCTGTTTAATTGCAGAAAAGAATATTAAAATATATCAAGAATATTTACAATTTAACCCAGCGACTGTTTTTATTAGTATTATTATTATTTTGGCGACTTTAATTTATGTATGCTGTTGCAAATCGAAAATTTCGTGGTTAGCGTTATCAATTTTTAAACTCTAGAGTTAAAGTATACTTGTAGGTATTGACAATCGCTTTAAGCAATTATTCTATTGTCACTAATAAGGTACAAACAAAATACCAAACAAAGTAACGTTTTATAGAAATGTGCCGAAGGATTTTTAAATTTTTAGAGCAAACAATGTTGGAAAAAAAGTAAGAAGCTAGTTTTGTTAGTTTGTTTACATTTTAACTGCGTGTGATCAGATCGATAAGAAAATCATAAAAATTCTCAGCGTGTAATGCCAGGTTTTTTTTCTTTTTAGATGTTGAAGTGACCTTCCGTGATCCTGATGGTGCCATTGTGATTTACAATGCCAAGACACACGAAAAAACAATCATTGTTAATAATGTTACTTTGGTGAGTATTTTATTTTACGTTCTACTTATTAACTAAGTTTTATTAGAGCCGTAAAATAACCATAAATATTGCCTTTTATGTTACAAATAGAAAAAACAGTCCAACAGAAGATATTTCAGATTCAAGGAATAACTATCTGCGCTTAGTAAAAATAATGTTTTATCATTTTATGTTCCTTCTAAGTGAACTCTGAGCCCCTCTTTACTTTTATTACTTGCTGTTTTTATTACAGCGTGCTTAATAAATAATACATTTCACATTTTAAACTATATAAAGGGCATAAAAAAGCAGAAATCGATAACACTCATGTATTATGAAATTTGAAAGCAATGCGCTTCTCTATATGGTTGTTGTGTTAATTATTATTATACTCTGAAAGTAATACAAAAATTAATGCAATTTAGTGCCATTAAAACGAGTATGTTATACAATTTCCAATTTGAAAGGATGGTTGTTTTAGGATTACTGTTTTATAAGTATACTCGGTTTTGAAAAAAGGTGTGAATGCACAAAACTTTGGTGCATTACGCTATTCGAAGGTAACATAATATGAAATGTAGCTTTTAGCCTGAATAGTTGTTACTCTGTGGAACATTCTGTATATCAAAAAAAAAAAAAAATGCGGCAGTAGATACTCACTTTCAGAACGGCACGTAACTCTATAAGGTTCGTGTTTCTAATGAGTCAATAGAGATAAAAACAGGTTATTTGTAAACGATCTATTTCGATTCGCCGCCAATTTGGGAATAATTAAAAATCGGCTCATTAGATCACTGATATTTTTCTTAATTTCTAAGATATTATACTGGAATTTTAAAGAATTGAAGCATCTACATGTTTAAAAAATATTTCAGTTGTAAATTGCTTTCATTTGTGCATGCGCAGTGAAAATAAATTGGTGTTAATGCTCATATTTCAATGAATTTTTAATATTTTTATTCAAAAACTTAATGTTATATTATTTTTGTATGCTGTTATCTTTTCGGAAAGTTTGGTAAAGTTTGAAGAAAAACTCCGCACGTTATGCGTTAACAATCAGAACATAAAGCAGGCAGTTTTGAAAAAAATGTTTATATATTCTGAAATATTAGGGCTACCTGCAAGGAAATATGTAATATAATAATGTATAGTATCAAAATTAATTTCGAAAATTTACAGCTTACTACCAGCTTTTTTGCATTGAATTAGGATCAAAATTGTTTTAACATCCCCCCTCCCTTCTGTCCCCTAAATAGGAGGACGATTTAATTTTCATTTGAAAATGTCAACTTAAGTCTATATTTTTTGGTACAAATGCTATAGAGATAATCTTTCTCGAGAAATCCTTAAAAATGTCCCCATACTTTTGGAACTGGAAGAGACTTTTTTCTTGTTAAGTTTTCTTTTAGAAGAAAAAAAAGCAATAGAAACAACAAAGTCTCAGGAAAGAGCTTAATGTTGAAAATCCGTTTTATAGTTGTTACGCCGCATATTTATAACCGACCAAATTTCAATTCATAAGTAAGAAAAACAATTTTGATCTTTGATTTAAATTTTGACTTCGGTCGGTTACTTTATACAGTGAACTCTCACTTATGCGCCGGCCCAAGGGACCAACAGAAAAAGGCGCATAAGTGAGAGAGAGACGTATAAGTGAACAAGCCTGTATTTAAAGGATAAAACGCAACATAGGTTCTAATGAGAGAATGAATAAGAATGTTTCTATAGAAAAGGGACATATTACTACGGTTTGGCAATTACTGTCACGTAACTACAATGATAAAGAGAAAACAAAAATTGTAGCATACCTATTAAGTACAACCTGTTCCCTTTAAAACGATGCATAATAGATAATTGTCCCTCTCCGAACTCTAGTTCATGCGGAAAAAATGCCTTCCGTGAGCAATAAAGGCGAAAGATTAAAGAGGAAAGTGAAGAAAACTGCTTATTTTTTAAAGAAAATAAATTAAATTTTTTACGTTTTATGGAAAATTCGGCGTATAAGTGAAATATTTATCTTTAGAGCGACGCATAAACGAATGATATTATCTATATTTTGCTATGGAATGTACTGGAAAAATCGTCGTATAAGTTAAAAAGGCGCATAAATGAGGCGGCGTATAAGTGAGAGTTCACTGTATATATTAGTTTATTTTAAAACCAGTAAAATACATGATAAACTGAAACATGTCCTATGCTCGTCATATATTCCATATCAGTTAATTTTACAAATTATGGTATCGTAATAAGTGTGAGATTTTCTTTAAAAAGTAAATATTATAATAGGTGCTACTATCTCCTCATGCAAAATTACCCGACACTGTCTCTTTATTTTTAACAGCATTATTAAAATAATCATCGAGTTTAAAACTGTTCTCCTTGTACATGTTGTACGAAAACTATAAAACGTGGCTGAATGATGTGGGTTTATATTCAAGTTAATTTTTCTCCGAATAACATATGAAATCTGCGATGAATAAATAAAGGCATTTCACGTTTTGGTAAAGATACTTGAAAATATATGTAGTGATAACAAAATCTTTTTTTATGGTACTAATTTATCAAATACTTCAGTAAAATCTGAATGAAATATGTGCAAAAATGTTTGAAATCGATATTTCTTGCACGTCTCAATTTCTCAGAAAAGTTCTAATGCGAGAATGGTTGGGAATTTTTGCTATAAATTTTACTTTCCACTCGTCATTGCGGTGCTTATGATGTCGTATTCCAGCGATAAAAGTAGCGCGCGAGGAAACGCATCAAGAAAAACTTTCACCATTACGAAGAGGCGTGAACATTTTGTGTGGGTATAAAAGAAACATCTTCAACGACTCCATCTTTTCCCCGCTTTTACTCCTTTATAAATGAAGCGTCCGTATGCATCTCCTTCGATAATACCTCCTCCTCCTCTCTTCATAAAGTTTTCCACGCTGCCATTTTTCTGGTTTTATTTCGTGCTGTCATGACCAATTTAGCAGCCATTTTCCAAAAAAAAAAAAAAGCAATTGACTGTTTGCGGTGTTTATTGCAGTGAAGTTGCAAAGCTAAAAACTACGTGGAATAAAACCTTAAATGGGGAAAAATATCATTTAAATGTAATAATCAAGGACATTTTGCATAATTTTCTTGCTAAAAAATCTCTATGCTTATGGAAAAGATCCTTGTTGTCAGAAATAAAATATTCAGGAGGTTCCGATACACTTCAATTTATTTTTTCTAAATAATTTTTGGTACTCCTTTCTTGCAAAGTCAACTATTTTATGTAATAAAAATCAATAAAAACAAAATAGAAATAAAAACTAAGTTATTTAATAAAAGTAAAGAGCTTACTGATTGTTTTATCATTAAACGTTTGGCAATTCAACAAAACAGCATATTTTGAGCCACTGCAGTTACTTTATTGTTCAGATGTCGCTGATTCATTGTCGAAGATTTGAAACAAAAGGGTGAAACACGACTGCTGTAAACCTTTACAAGAGCAGTGAGCATAAATTTTTCTTTTTCTCTGCAGCCATATAATGCTTCGTCTACATATGTGATCTAAATTATTGATATAGACTACTTTTACCCAAAACATTTATAAGCCTGCTTCAATTATTTTTTAAACATGTTTTTAATTTTAAATGTTTTGAGTGCTTACAATTGAACAGTTCATTTTTAAGAAATATTGGCGTAGCTTGACGAATATTTTGTGAAGATAATGTTAATACCAAAAAAAAAAAAAGAACTGTTTTATTAGGTTTACGTGCATTGAACAAATCTTTGACACTTAAGGGTCAAGGTTTAAACTATTTTTAGTTTTGTTTTTAGTGCTGAAGCATCTTTTAGACTAACCATTACTACTTGCTCTTCAAAATATATTTACATATGTTTTAATTTACTTTCAAATACTTAAGCACTATTCACATACCACCATGAAACAAAATGGCAAATCGAAAAAGCATTTTTCTTGTCGTTTATTTCCACCATCTACTTATCCGTTAGAAACGAAACTAACTGAAAAGTAAAAATCACTGAAAATTGGATCTTGTTTTTACATCGGTCCTATTAATGTGAAGTAGAAATGTTTATGCATATAATTTAGGCACAAAAATGTCAAACCATCCAATAACTTAAAGTTTCTACATTTATTAAGAAGTTATGAATTTAAGTTGCGCTGGTTATGTTTCCTTCTTGTGTTTCTTGAATATTGATACAATAACCAATTACTTTGCTACTGGTATTACCAATTAGAGGAAATTCAAACCCTAGTATAAGACAGAAACAAATACAATTAATAAAAGATACAATAAAAAAAAGGATCATGAAACGCACACTCAGTACAAAAGAACGTTACACAAAAGAATTAGACATCTAATTTCACTTGATTTTTATCTTAGTCGAAGGAGAGAATAGCTTTGGATGCGAGGACTGATGCTTATTATCGATCTCTTATACTGCTTATTGGACGAGAAAGTTCTCCTTTAATGACATGTCCAAACAACCTTTTAACAAAGTTAGTCAGGAGAATTTAACGCAAGATGCTATCCTTCTATTTTTTTTTTTTGGACTTTGAGTATCGGCAAGTAAGAGTCACATTGAAGAACTGAACCGTAAGTTCACTTACACCCACATACTTACACACTCACTTACATAGATTTATATAATTCTAGTATAAAATGCGTATGTTTGGTAGCGGAGAACAATCATAACGGAAGGAAAAGAAAATGGCGTTACTCCATGTCTATGCTTTTTGTGTATATATATATATATATATATATATATATATATATATATATATATATATATATATATATATATATACGAGGGCTATTCAGAAAGTAGATTACGTTTTGGAATTAAGAAAAAACTATGCACAGGAAACTGTTTTTATTATATTCATGTGAAAGAGCAACTAAAATACTATTTTTCTACATAGTCGCCAAACAAATTGAGACATTTATCGTAGCGATGAACGAGCTTCGAAATTCCTTCCTCATAGAAATCCGCCACCTGAGTATTGAGCCAGTCAGTCACGCCCGCTCGGAGATCGTCGTCGGCATCAAAACGCTGCGTTCCAAGCCAGGTCTTCATCTTTGGAAGCAAGTGAAAGTCACTTGGTGCAAGATCTGGGCTGTACGGCGGATGAGGAACCAGTTCATACGTCACAATGCTTGGCCGCCCACTCTTCTCTTCATCGTGAACATTAGTTCGTCCATTCTTGAAACGTATGCACCATAGGCGAACGCCTCCTTCACTGATCACGTTGTTTCCGTAAACTTCACACAGTTGCCGATAAATTTCTATGAGTTTAAGTTTTTTTGCCCATAAAAACCTTATTACTGACCTCACCTCACAACTGGCGGGATTTTCAGTGGCGGTGCTCATTCCAAAAGCCTGTAACAACCGAACGAGAGACACTACAACCTTCTAACTTGCACGTCTAGATGCCTACTAAGTTGCTGCACACCCACACACCAAGACTTGCGCGATAGCCAAGCTAATTGCGGCGCTAGACCAAAACGTAACTTACTTTCTGAATAGCCCTCGTATATATATATATATATATATATATATATATATATATATATATATATATATATATATATATATATATATATATATATATATATATATAAATGAGTGTATGTATATATATATATACTTGTTCTCTATACAAATCCACAGTTTGCGTCAGATTTTCATCAAACTTGACACAGAGGTTCCTTGATGCCCTAGAATTCTCATAGGCGGGGTCTTGAAATTTTAAAAAATCTAAAAAGCTCAAATTTAAATTTTTTGTCAAAAAATGACCCTTTTATAGGAATCTAGCCTATTTATATTGTAATCGAGATAGGCCTTTTAGTATTCAAATTGATGAAATTTAAGATTTTTAAATATTAGTATTTTCCAACAATGATTACGATTAAAGTAATGAATTTTCAATTTAAGGCTCACCTATTTCCTTTTAGCATTGAAATAAGTAAAAAACAATCATAATTCATGTGGACTAGAGCCGCTATATAGACAGGCCGACGCATCAAGATTAAGTTTCACCACTTTGGATCCAATTCCTTAACTTTTACTTTCATATTTTCATTGTTGCGGAGTAGGGTTACCAGAAAAAAGTTTTGGCACATTGCTAAGCTTTGCCAAATCCACGTACCGCTAATAATTGCTCACAGTGAAAAATTACCAAAACGCGATTACTGGCCAGAAAAGACAACCTCTCAAACACACAAGCACGCGCTGGATCCAAAGTGGTGAAACTTAATCTTGATGCGCCGGCTCGTATATATAGGGGCCTTAATGTGGACTTTATAAAAAGAACCACGGATTTGAATTTCAAATTTGCAATGCGACGACAGTTGCGTCTGTAATGGAGATAAGCCTTCAGAACGAGAAATAGATTTATTTCTGAGTTATAATAATTTTTACTTTGTAGGTGGGAACAATTAATAGAGAAAAGTTAATATTTTAAATTTGGCGGGTGAAATTGATGCAATTTTTTCACTTTCATGTGCATATATTTCATGCCAGTGGACGCGGCAAAGCACAGACAACATTTATCTTTAATTTTCACCTTTTGGTAAGACTATTTTTCTGTAAACGTTTAACTCTCTGTAATATTTTAGTTTTCTTCAAAGTTTGTACCTAAGAGACAGATTGATGCAAATTATTTTATACCCATATGAATAGAACTCTTTCAAACTTTTTTTCCCTGAATGCTATGTTGTATTAACCCAGACAGCACGAAACGTCCAATGGACGTCCATTTTATGTCCTGAACGTCCGAATCTGATCTGATGTCAAAATCGATGAAATTTGGCGATCCTTAGATGCGCCTCACAGGACGTCCCACGGACTATTTGTTTTTTAGGTCTGAGGATGACCAAAAGTGATCCGCATCCTTTCAGGACGTACCACGGACTTTTCTTCCAGATGTTCTGGGAACTTATCTCTAAGGATGTCCCAAGTCTCAACAAAATCAATTGTTTTAGGACATTATTTTCAAGTTGCAGGGGAAATTTTATTTTTTATTTTCTCAATAAAATTTACTACAAATGACAGTAAACTATGATGCACAAAACTTATACGAAGCATGAAAATAATATTTAAACTAACTAAACATAAAAATATGCTACAAATTTTTGAAGGAAAAAACTCCTTGAAAAAATACAATTTTTTAAATTTTACAATTAAATATGAAATGGGAAGCTCAAAGTAGCTCTACAACTAATTTTAAAAACCAAATAAATACAAAACAAGCTTTTGTTTGTTCGAAATATTTTTTTTAAATTATGTCATGGTATACTGTAAAATTTGATGACATGAGGTCATCCTAAAGAGCATCACATAGGACGTCCCAAGTACAAATTTTATTATTGTCGTCCGGATAGCCTGAAATAAACTGCAACATTTCAGGACGTACGAAGGACTTTATTTTCTGACATCCTGCGGTCTTAATTCATAGGATGTCCTGCAAATGAGTTAAATCAGTCGATTAGAGGACTTATTAAACTTCGAAAATGTTTATTTTGAGTGAAAGTGGTGAGTACGAAGTGATTTTTTTTTCCATATTCATCTATGAAATTTTTGGACTTCTAATATCATTTATTCTAAATTGAAAAGTGGGCGATTTGTTCCGAAGACCATGGATTTTTTTAAAAGTAAAGTTGAAATATTTAACTACTATAAAGCTGAGAAATGAACGAAGTTACATAAAAATTGAAGTATTTTCAAAGTATATTAATAAACAAAAAAGTAGAAGAACATTTTAAGAGTCAAAAATGATTTAGTTCGAATTTTTGTGTGTGGAAATGGACATACATTTTTAAAACGTTCATGATAGTCAAAATTCTTGCAAATTTTAATAGAGGTCAGAATTTAAAAAAAAAGTTTTGCAAAAATGCTTTCCTTCTCTCCAATTTAAAACATCAAAATTTGAACTTGATTTATTAAAGTTTATACTAGGAGAATGACCTGATATTAATACACTACAGTGTATCCTGAAGAATTTTTTTTTTTTTTTAATAATGATTGTTTTAAGCTTTTTTTCTTCCTTTTTCTTTTTAAATTCATTATAAAACGTAAAATATAATTCTACTGACGTTTTTTTTTCTTTAAACCTCTAAAATGAAAATTTTAGTTTTAAATTATTATAAAAACAAAC